>APFE031430306.1:54486-66249 GCA_000404065.3 Pinus taeda | reverse complement strand
AAAACGCACAAAACAAGAGAGACACAGATATACGTGGTTCACCCAGTTTGGGCTACGTCCACCTTGAACAGCCAGTCCTTCCTTTCTATTATCCAGCAAAATGAAGAGACACAACCTACATCAAAGCCGCTGTAATATCCTTTGTTTTCTCTCACAGTCTCACCTCTCTGTTTCTCGCTCACCCAGAATACACATCTATCACCGCCTCAAATACAATACCCTCACACCAAGAGAGGGGTTGCCTTCTAGGGCTAAAAACCCTAAACTAAACATAAGTTCTACCGTCAGATCATCCACCTAATGAATGACTCAGATTGACTAGAAATTACTATACTTTTACAAGGCGTGGAGGGGTGTACAAAACTTCCTGGGGTATACATCTGGCTGAAACAAAGATCTCTGAACAATCATGCTCCACACACAACAATACGTACACCATTAGTACTAGGCAGAGCACATAATAGTTCTTTCTTTTGACTAAAAATATTCCCATCTTGAGGAAGCAGTGATTTCCTCTATAAATAGAGTAAATTTATAGATTCATTTACGAGTCTTTTCCTTTTCTTTGCTTCCTTCTGCTCTTTTTCCGTTGTCCTTTCCATCACTTCTTCAAACACACCTTAAGGTCTGATTCAAATAATGCAGCCAAATAACATGGTTCAACAATAGAATCTTTGAACTTGTTAAATGTCCATGATGATGTTATTGTGAACTCTCTAGCCTTCATGGCATATTTTATCCTTTTTTTGTGATCATGATATCACTTCTCTAGCTGTTCTACAACATTTTCAAACAATTCTTTAGGCATCAAACTAGATGTGTTTGATGCAACACCCAAATACGTCGAGTAATCCTTAACCTTTCCATAGTAATAATGCCAGTGGGTCTAGACTATAAGAATACTAGATGCCCTATGTTCCTCCATTAACTTTCAAAATTCATGATAGTTCGTACACTTCTTTACGTTGTAATTTTTCCTTTTGAATCTTCTTTCCTTCTTCTTCTTCTCTTAACTCAAGGAACCTTCCATCGTTTTCAAAGAGAGTGATGAACTTACTCCATCATGTTGTTGATCTAAGTTCTTTACACTCCAACATGATTACAAAATATTATTGTGCTTTATTTTTCTGAATGTGGCGTTCTTCATCCTCATGCCTTTTTTTCGTTGTGCCAAATATTCATTGAAATCATTCTTACACTCTGCATGTTTCCATGTGCACACTACCCTTCCACTACAGGTAGCGTTAACATTCACAGTTGACCCCTATCTTGTTGTGAAAATTCTCCATCCATGCATATAGGGATGTTTTCTTCTCTAAACTCTCACCATCCAAAAATTACAGTGGCTAAATTTTGCACATCCATTCCATCAAAGCTACACCAGACTCATTTGCATCCACGACTGCCATGCCAAAAGCACATTTCCTCCATGCGTAGTATATGACATATTTAATTCAAAAGATTCCACATTAATGCTTGAATTAGTTCGATCAATCAACCACTAACAAAATGAAAAATTAAGAAGTCACGTTCATACTTTTACGAAGGCCATATCAACTATATAAAATGTTCTCCTCTTCACCTTGATGACTGAGTTAAACCACACATTTGAATTCTTCATGGACCATATCAACACCACTACATTGTTTTCAATGCATTCACATAATTTTGTGATCAAATTAAAGGCAAATATAAATCCACTCTTGACATAAGTAATCAGCCATACATCACTCCATATGTAAACACTCACTTCAATTGAATTTGGATGAGAGTGTCCATAGGAACTCTACTAATCAAATTTGCATAGCACACTCTAAACAAAAATTCACACCCTCTTGCATTTTCTCTATCAAATGTATGGCATATAAAAACAATGTGTTCAATACTCTCTATCAGAGCATAATCAAACCACTAACATGCTCCATTAGTGCATTCCATAACCACAAGTATTCTATTAAAAACGCATTAACTATGATGTCTATGTAAACAAGAGTTGAATCAACAAACCATGATCAAATTCAATGTGGATGAATAAGCATTGAGTTCACATCATTTATTAAGAGTGACCGATTTTCAACTTTAATGAGAACAAAAACATTCATTGTGATCCACTACATCCGAACGACCAGAAAAAATTATTAGAGGAATGATCTATCAACACACATCACTTTGACGAAACCAAATGATCATGTGAAATTTAATGTCTTCACACCACATTGACACAAATGCATTTACACCGTGCAATGCGTGAGTATGTTAAATAAAACAATAGCCATTGCGCAAAAACGGGGGCCAAAGCTAGGTTCAAAGTATTTTGCATAGTAGATTACTCTCATTAACCCATCCAGAGAAACATCGAACTTCACTAAACTATGTCAGGTTATGCATATAGGACATACAAACCAACAAATTGGCTAACTTTTTCCTTGAACCAATGCTTGACATAAATCTATCTTGCTAAAATCCTATTTCACATGATCAACAAAATGGATTTTATGTTAGACCAGAGCATACATAACACACATCAGATTTATACTCAGATACTTAGATGGAAATAGCAAAGAATAATTCACAAGACAGACAAATGGAGAAACAACAAGATTACTTAGTCAAAAACAACGGAATAGATAAAACAATCACTAGAGAACATAAATCACTTTGCATTACATAACAAGCTTGGGCCTTGGCTTGCTTTCCTTGGCCCGAGAAATTACAAATTTATAGAGGTAGAAGAAGGATCTACAATCCTGTATGTGATTCAGATGGAGATTTGGAATGATCTATAAACTAATGGCGATGGAGAAGAATCTAAAATCCTGCATGTGATTCTAGAAACTAGTGGCGGTGTAGGAGGATCTAGAATCCTGGAGATCTAGAAAAATCTAATCTAGAATCCTCCGTGAATTTGGCTTCACACTTAACATTCTCCAACTTGAAGCCAAATAAGAGTCATCAAGTCACACCGAGTCCTACCATGCCTCTACATAACTCATGTTTATTTCATGGTAGAATCTTAGTAAGCATATTAGCAGGGTTCCTATCTATATGGATCTTTTCCAAGGATAACTGTTCTTCCTCCAACACATGCTGGATCCAATAGTACCTTAAGTGAGTGTGCTTGGTTTTTGAATGAAATGCTGGGTTTTTTGCCAAGTGAATGGCACTCTGACTATCACAATATAACACATACTTGTCCTGCTTTATTCCTATCTCTCCTAGGAATCGCCGCATCCACAACATCTATTTACAAGCTTTGGTTGCAGCTATGTACTCTGCTTCTGTTGTAGAGAGGGCTACTATTCTTTGTAGCCTTGACACCTAAGATACTACTGCACCTACAAATGTATATAAATAACTTGTAGTGAACTTTCTGGTATCCATATCTCCAGCCATATCTGCATTTGTAAATCCTTCAAGCACAGTCTCATGATGACCAAAACATAAACAGTAATGACTAGTACCATTGAGATACCTTAAGATCCATTTTACTACTTTCCAATGTTGGTTGCCTGGATTGGTAAGGAACCTGCTCACTAATCCCACTGAATATGCAATGTCTGGTCGTGTGCATACCATCGCATACATCAAACTGCCAACTGCTGAAGCATAAGGAATTCTGTTCATCTCTTCTTTCTCTTTGTCATTACTAGGACATAATTCAGTACTCATCTTGAAGTGGGTTGCAAGTGGTGTACCAACTGGCTTTGCATCCTTCATATTAAACCTGTAAAGCACCTTCTTGATATATTTTTCTTGTGATAGCCACAACCTTTTGTTTTTCCTGTCACGCATAATCCACATGCCCAATATCTGTTGTGCTAGTCCAAAATCCTTCATTGCGAATTTGCTACTCAAATATTTCTTCAACCTATTGATCTTATTCTTATCATGCCCAACAATCAACATGTCATCCACATACAACAATAATATGATATACTTTCCTTGATCATAGCTCTTGATATAGACACAATGGTCAGCTCCCAACCTTTGAAAACCATGTTCCAACATGAATGAATCAAATTTCTTGTAGCATTGTCGAGGTGCCTATTTTAACCCATAAAGACTCTTCTTCAACCTACAAACAAGGCCTTCTTTGCCTTTTTCTATGAAGCCTTCTAGCTGCTCCATATAAATTTCTTCCTCCAATTCACTATGAAGGAATGTAGTTTTTACATCTAACTGTTCACATTCTAGGTCTAAAGTAGCGACTAGACCAATAATGACTCTAATGGATGACATTTTAACAACACGTGAGAAAATTTTAGTGAAGTCAATACCTTATTTTTGGGAAAAACCTTTCACCACCAGTCTTGCTTTATACCTCTCCTTCTTTTCATCACCTTCATGCTTAATTCTGTAAACCCATTTGTTTTGTAGAGCCTTTTTACCTTTTGGGAGATTTACCAACTCCCAAGTTTTATTTTTCAGCAAAGAGTTCATTTCTTCTTCCATTGCTTTCTTCCATTCTTTACTGTGCTTGACTTTATAAACTTCTTGAAAACAATTAGGTTCACCTTCATCAGTCAACAAATATAGTTTCAAGGAGGATACCTTTGTGAAGGCTTATGAGGCCTAGAAGATCTATGAACCAACTATGGTGGTGCATTATCAGGTTGAATCTCCTATAAAGGTTCCTACAAGATTCCTTCTTCTTGTTGTTCATTATTTTCCACTTGTTGTTCTTCATGCTCCTCAATTTGTTGTTCATTTTCTTGTATTGGTGGTATGTTTTCCTGCTACTCTTCAAACCTGTCAATAACCTTCTTGACCTCCAACTCACCTACAGTCCTTTTGAACATTTTAGACTCATTAAATATAACATCCCTGCTTCTAATAATTTATGTTTGACTGGATCCCATAGACGATAACCAAGAT
This sequence comes from Pinus taeda, assembly GCA_000404065.3. Taxonomy (NCBI): domain Eukaryota; kingdom Viridiplantae; phylum Streptophyta; class Pinopsida; order Pinales; family Pinaceae; genus Pinus; species Pinus taeda. The sequence goes on along the minus strand of APFE031430306.1, from coordinate 61,374 downwards.
CTTCATCCACATATCCCAAAAAAATGCATTTCATAGATTTATCATCTAGCTTACTTCTATTTTCTTTGGGAATATGTACGAATGCTTCACATCCAAAGATTTCCAAGTGAGAATAATTCAAATTCTTACTAGTCCAAACTTCTTCAGGGATACTGCAATCCAAGGTTGTAGTTGGAGATCTATTTATGAGGTAGCAAGCGGTCCTGACTGCTTCAGCCCAAAAATTCTTCTCCAAACCAGAATTAGACAACATACTTCGCACCTTTTCCATAATGGTGCGATTCATCCTTTCTACTACACCATTTTGTTGAGGAGTACTAGGCACAGTCTTCTCATGCTTTATGCAAAACCTATTTCAATATTCCTTAAATGCATTTGAGCAATATTCTCTACCATAATTTATCTGTTCTTAAACACTTCAGCAGTTTGTTAGTCTCTCTTTCAATAGCAACATGGAATTTTTGAAATATTCCAAAAACTTCACTTTTATTTTTCATAGGATATGCCCAAACTTTCCTAGATGCATCATCTATAAATGTTAACAGGCCCAAACACATTTGAGTGTACCACTTCTAACAAATTTTTCTTTCTGTCATGGGCACCTCTAAGGAATGAAACCCTTTTTTGTCTACCATATATACAATGTTCACAAAGATCAAGATTGTAGGATTTCAAACCTGGCAATAAATTTTTACCAACAAGGACTTTTAAGCCCTTCTCGCTCATGTGACCCAAATGCTTATGCCCTAGATCTGCTGAATTTCCTTCTTTTGTGACAACAACCAAATATAATTTTCCTATCGGTGTCTTCAAAGTGTATAATATTCCTGTCTTGGGTCCTTTGGCCATGACCAATGCACCTTTGCTAATTTTCTAGCCTTCTTTTCCAAAGCTTGTCGAATAGCCTTCATCATCCAGTTGTCCCATAAAGATTAAACTCATGCACATTTCTGGTACATGCCTAACCTGTTTCGACAATATACCTTATCCATCTTTCATCTTAGTCTGGACATCTCCCACTCCAACAATGCTGCAAAAATTATTATTCCCCAAATTCACTCCACCATAATCACCAGGATTATATGAAACAAAACTATCTTTGCATGGGGTTACATGGTGAGATGCCCTAGAGTCAAGGATCCAATCAAAGCCACTGCTAGATGTATATACATATGCATCCTCTACTAAAACAGTAAACAACACATCACCATCTGTGGCTACAGCAGTAGTCTCACCTTCATTTGTGCTGGATGACTTGTGATTTGTACTAGACGGTCTCTGATCCTTTTGTCCTTTCTTCTAGAATCGACATTCTTTCTTCATGTGCTCAGGTTTGCCACAATGAAAGCATATGATCCTTCCTATCCTTGATTTTGATCTACCTCTCGATCTTGGTCGCCCTTGCCAGCCTCAATCCATTCTCCTACCACGATAAGTTAGAGCTAGAGCCTCTCCTCCCTGGTTTTCCATAATTGATTTGTGTCGCAGCTCCTCATTCATTAAAATGGAGCACCACGTTTCAACTCCAATCTCCACGGATCTCCACTTTTCAAACTCCAGCAACACGTTTCAACATAGATCCATGACCTTGTTTTTCTTGCAGCAGCTATCTTTTAGTTCCTGCTTTCCTCAGCTATTTCCTTGACAGATCCTTCAACAGCTCTAGGGGTAACAACCAACATTTTAATGAACATTGACAGAGAAAGGTGGTGACACGAAGCAGCTTGCATGGTGGATATTCAAACCTAGCTCTGATACCAGTTGTTAGACCAGAGCATACATAACACACATCGGATTTATACTCTAATATTTAGATGGCAATAGTAGAGAATAATTCACAGAGAGAGACGAATGGAGAAACAACAAGATTACTTAATCAGAAACGACGGAATATATAAAACAATCACTCGAGAATAGAAATCACTTTGCATTACATAACAGGCTTGGGCCTTGGCTTGCTTTCCTTGGCCAGAGAAATTACAAATTTATAGAGGCAGAAGAAGGATCTACAATCCTGTATGTGATTCAGATGGAGATCTGGAATGATCTAGAAACTAATGGCGGTGGAGAAGAATCTAAAATCCTGCATGTGATTCTAGAAACTACTGGCGGTGTAGGAGGATCTAGAATCCTGGAGATCTAGAAAAATCTAAGTTAGAATCCTCCATGAATTCGGCTTCACACTTAACATTTTAAAGAGGAATACAAAATATAATCACTTAATATTCAATTCATCATTTGGTCCATGTGTGCATAGGTCCAGAAAATATCTAATTACGTTTTCCCCTTTTAAAGATATCATCACGACTACTCCTTGCTTATTGCAAATTATCATTTCTAGAACAAGTAAAACACATTTATTCCATGATGACTAGTTCGAACCATAAGTAAATATTGTCCAAGAGTTGAAAATATCTAGAACATAAACATGGATGAAAAATATCTACAATATAAACATGCACGGGTATGTAGAACAAAATCGGGAGGCACGTAGTTTAGTAATTGATTGTAAAACTTATTAGTTTTTTTAATTATTCCATGATGACTAGTTCGAACCATAAGTAACTATTGTCCAAGAGTTGAAAAATATCTAGAACATAAACATGGATGAAAAATATCTATAATATAAACATGCACGGGTATGTAGAACGTCAAAATCGGGAGGCACGTATTTTAGTAATTGATTGTAAAACTTATTAGTTTTTTTAATTAATATTAATTAAACAAGTAATATAGATGAAGATCATAGAAACAAAAGATATAGGCTCCAAGCCAATGCAAAACCCTTCCAAGGGGAAACCCAGAAGATTATCTTCTTATAGAATCTAATCAAATGAGATATCCAAGACCCATGATCACAAAAAATTCCAACTCTAGATTCCAAGTCAAACCTTCATTCTTTTCAATAGATTCATAAGCAAGAGACCAACAAAAAGATATATGCTAAGACAACTCTTCCCCAAACTCTAGCTCAAGAATATATTCTCTCTTTTAGACTTCGACTCTACACTTCTTCTCTCCTCTCTTTTCGATATTTTAGACTATAATCCATCAAGTGTGTGTGGCTAAATGAGCTCCATATTCCCTCTATTTATATAGTTAATAGGGGTGTGAATAGACAGGTTAACTAGGGCAAGGCCGACTTGGTATCTAAAGGGGTTTTTCCCAAACTACATTTAAAAAATTGTTTTTCTTTTTCTTTCACAATAGGTCCAAATAGTACCTCTTTCACTCAAAACCTAGAAGCATGAAAAAAGTGTTTATATATATATATATATATATATATATATATATATATATATATATAGATATTACATGAAATACATAATGGTATAAATTATGAAGACCAAAATTAGTTACATTCTCCAACTCATACCACATTGATGGGTCTCCCAAATAGTACAATTCAAGGGCCATCTGACCATCTTTCAACACATTTAACCTCTCTTTTGCATTTGATGACATATTTTTGAGCTATAATGTGTTCATTAGAAATATTTAGAGATAATTTCATATTATGTGCCTAATGTTATTTATTTTGAAGAATATTGAGAGAATATTGAGTAAACTATGAAGATCAATAGAATGAGAGAATTTGGGGACTTGATCCCTGCCACAAGATACTACATGATGGACCAATAAATTAATAAGATATGATGAAATTATTATCATATTTTGGAGTTCCATTGATTGATAAAAATCGAGGGATGTGTTCCCTGCTACCAGAGAAGCCAGAACTCAGTACTTAATGAAGGTGCCTACTCTTGGGAACCATTTCCAATTTTTGAGGGATTTTGGAGGGGAAATATGCTTCCTTTCAAGGATGATTCTTCCCCATCAATTTGTATAAGTACCAATTTGAATTAACCTCTACGGGTATGGATTTTTTAGTCTTATTATGGAGAAAACTTGTTATTTAGCAACTCTACTTTCATTTCTAACATGGATGTACTTGAATTGATTCTAATAATGAAGTTTAGTTTTATTTTCAACTTCTAAAGGTTGGATTCCTTCATAGGACTTTGAGTATCCTTAGGCTTTGACATCCCAGGAGTCTCAAACACTTCTTGTACAATTTCTTTGTCTTCTTTGCATTTCTTGTTTAGTTTCTTGTTCAGTTACATCTTTTGTTCTTTCTTTTCCTAATATATATGCTTATTTTTTGTAGGTTATATTGGTTAAATAATTGAAGTGTGTTGTTTTTTAGGTCATTTATAGAGACACAATTATGATGAATCCTTAGGAAAACTTTGTAGATTCATATCCATCATTGAGTTACTTGGATTGGTTTAATAATTCACAATTATGGAATTTATGGTTTTAGTAATAAATTCATGCTAAATTTTAGCACGTGTTACTGAGATTCTTTCGAGTTGAATCCAATTGGATTGAAACCTTAAAAATCCAAATTAATAAAAATGGTTACCCAATAGCATTTGCACTTGATGAACTTAGGAATTTGGGTGCTTGGATCAACTTACTAGTTTATAGTTATACAAATTTGGTTGATTTGAAAAAAGTTTTTTCCCTCCAGGTTGGTTAGTCGATTCTCTTGAAAAGATTGGTTGTAAGACTTGTGAGGAAAAGAAAAACAAGGTAGTATTTATTTCATGCCATAGTTTGAATCTATTTTAAATTCAAATCATCCTTTCTTTGCATTTTTATTTTTTGTAATTTGCCTTTTAGCACACATTTAAATCATGATGTCTTTGTTAGATCTCTTTGTGTGTAGGTAAAATCTATTGGTTTAAAAGGTGTAATAACATCATTTCTCCATCACCAACACTTTCCCTCTCAACACCCTTCTCCCCATCTCCACTCATTCCTCCAAACTCTTTGTTCCCAAAAATTTACATTACAGAGTTACAACATTCATTAGTTTGACTTTTCCCGTTGTGCAAGATGTGCTATTGAGTATATCTAAGCTTGGAAAGGTTCTCTACACTCTTTCCCGACCTTCTACCATCTTCCCCCACCTTCATATTTATTTTAGAGTCCATAGAATTCTTTAAAATGCAATCATGTAGCAATACAAGGCATCCTATAACATCTTGTAGCAGTCCCATGGCATCCTATAGCACTTCGTAGAATTGACAAGAATTCAACCATAATTGTCTCCTAAGCCTATTTTTCACTTTTTCATCACTTCAAAATGCCCCCCAATCTTTCAAATCTGACTTGAACATATAAACTACCCTTGCTCAACATCCTTTTATCACCATAACTTTATATTTGTAATTAGGGTTTATTATTTTAATCATGAGTTAAATAGCATAGAAATAATTTTCCTTAATTTATTTTGAGCATTTGATGGTTGCTACAAATAGATTAGATTTTACTTTGAATGCATTAGTGTAGCTTTTCTTTCTTGCGGTTACTTTCATACAACTAGCTTAGATTTACATTCCCGCCATTTGATTTCTACAAAAGAAATTAGGATTTATTTTCTAGCCTTTCTTTTCATGAAAATAGATTAATGTTTCCTTTATGCACTAGGATAAGTAATGCTTAAATTTTCTCTTTCCTTGTAAAGTTAAGTTTAATAGTTTTCCTTCTTTAAAATTTTACAAAATGGTCTTTGCACATCTCAATTCACTTCATTACATCAGATCAACAAAAGAAAGACACATTGCATGCTACATACATAGTGTTGACACCTCTTAAGTTTATACAAACCCTGCATTGATAGTTAAAGTTAGTAGCCTTGGGAGTTGCAAGTTTCAACATTCTTGTTGTAACTGTTATCTCAAAATCAAGCACTGGAAGGCTGCAGACCAGGCTAACTTCAAGTAACTATTTCAAACCAGACTTTGGCTAAAGCTTAGCCTCTTTATCTTGAGAGGGCTCTCTCAAAGGTTATTAATGTTGATCTATGACAAGATGGCTAACTCTTATAAGACACAATGAACAAGTATGCTGGCTGGACAAACTATTAAATTGATTCCCATTGGGCTTATGGAGTCACTTATACCTTAGTAAACAACAGCACTATCTTTCCATAGAAATCAGGGCACTTAACATCTAAATGTTTAAACATAACTCACATGAAAACCACAGTTTGCAAAGGCATACAGGAAGTCAGAGCATGATCAATGAGTTCTGAGTGATTATGCATTTGTAAAACTGTAAAAGAACATTAAAGAAATATACCATCACACATTTGAACAAGGAGATCCATTGTGAATCCTAAGAAGGAAAACAGTCATTTGTATTACTGAAATTCTGTTTACACATAAGCTAAAACAATCCTCTGTTTTTTATAAAATATCCAACCCTTGTTACATCCATGTTTTAGCTATTTATAGCATTCTTACTTCTACCTAATTCGAGTTTCCTCCTCCAGCATGAGGGGAATTCAATAACTCGATCCTTATCTCTAATGACACTTAACAGCTATGTAACTAATCATTAAATACAACAAAGTGCTTAACTGGAATTTAAAGAGTCCTAATTTAACTATAACTCTAACTCTATCTTCCTCGTAGCATAATTCCTTCTTGATTCTAGACACCTGGTCTTTTTTCAGTTGGACTGAGATGGTTGAGATGAGTATTCAATATTCCATGTTGGCCTAGGATGTTGAATGCTTTAATGGTTCAGTGATGCTAGGAGAAATACTCTGTTTTTCGGTTCCAGTCTTCCACCACCTATTCGAATATGTAGCAGCATGTCTTTAGCTCTTTAATAGCCCAAGAATATAGAGCATTACCATGTTCCTGATGTGTTGGAGGTTTCATTGGTGGACAGGTGTGCAAGCCAAAACTCCTCGTATGCAGCTGCTTCTAAACCCTAATGACCGATAATAAAGTGACTTTATAATCAAAAACTTTAAACTTAGGTCAAAACATTTCACCTTTGTTAAAGGTACACCTGTCATAATTTGAATGG
>APFE031430306.1:36479-54143 GCA_000404065.3 Pinus taeda | reverse complement strand
CAGCTGCCTCTATTTGGCTTTTCATGGCTGCCACATAATCTCTGTGAGATGTGATGGTTGCTTTACTTTTGCTGCTTTTTTGCTGAGGTCGTGTTTCTTTTTTCTTTTCTTCAGTTTTGGGCAATGCTTCCTATACCTGCTGAAAATTCCTAGTCAAAGGTCTTCTTGGTTTGAAAACAAACTCCTGGGCTGGCTCGTCAAACTTAAGCCTTTTTGAGGCTTTGGTCTTCTTGGCACTTTCTGGTGATGACTGTGTCAAATCGATATGCATTGATTCAATTTGCTCAAACTCAATGGCCTCTAATAGATCTTTCAGGCTTGCCTTAGATGCTGGGCTTTCTTCAACAGCTATGGCTTTTCCCTTTTCCTTACGTGCTTGGCTTCTTGTCCTCACTCTGGAAACTGCCTCAGCTCTGCTTGTTTCAGCTACATTCTTTTTATCCTGAGTCTTTCCTTTTGTAGCTTGCTGAGGTTGTTCTTTGATGATCAGCGGTTTCACTGGTTTTTTAGGCTGTGACTTGGCTTGCTTTTTAGCTCTGGCCTCCTTTTGAAGCTTAGCTATTGTGAGTTCTTTGATTGGTTGCTCTCTGACTGGCTGTGGAGTAAGGCCTGTTTTACTTTGGAAACCAGCCATGAAGATGAATGAATTCCAGTCTCTACCTATCTTCTGAAGGCCATCTAAAACCAACAATTTAATCAAACCATGGTGAAATAAAGAAGTCTCGCAATCCTCTTTTCTCAATTGCACTTTATCACACATTTTACTTAGACTGCGAAATAAGTAAAAAGGAATATCGATGGAAGCCTTCAGCGTAAAATGTAATAGCAGCTTGAAATGATAAGAGTAGACCTTATTATATCTGCCTTCACATGTTAAGTATTTCTGAATGTAGGTAAGAAGAAGGGCATAATGCTCCTTAACATAGTTCCTAGGCACTGCTTTGGTTAGGTCTTCATTCACATATGATTCTTTTAAGAACTCTTTGCATGGATTCATATCAAATTTAAAGTTCTTAAACCATTCGTGCTGCCCTCTAGGAATCTCTGTTACAGCAGCTATAACCTCCGGAGACACTTGAACTTCCAACATAGCTATTCTTGAATTTAAACCGGTGAAATTCAAAGCAAACTCTTTGGTTACCTGAGCATGCCCACCTTGCAGTTTCCTACAGAATTTCCAGCATCCAGCATCTTTGAAAGCTTTCTTCATGTCTTCGTCCCTCAATGTTATGTCTAAACCTTCAGGTTCATTCCTTTGGCATTTGTCGGACCTGTGCTCCTTTCTCTCCATCTTCAGTTTGAAATCTTCGCGGCCAAATTCTTTCTTGGAAATCTTCACAGCCAAATTTCAACAATTCCGGTCGAGATGGTTCACCTCCCTTTTTAACTCACCCTCGCTTATAATCAGGCTCACTTGAACAGCCTCGCTTGAACAGCCTCGCTTGAATTTCAAATACATCATCCAACCAGCCTGCCACTTATGTACACTTATGATCATCATAACGATCCATGCACGGTAAAATCCGTTGAAATGATATTTCTGTGCATTCTAACAAATCTGTGGGTGGAGTGACGACTAATGAGCGTTTAGACATGCGTACGGGAGGTACACATACTGACATGAGAAGACAGAATCAGTGACTCATCAACAGACTTAACACTTTAGGTAATATTCGCTGTGCAACACACGAATCCGCGATTTCGCAGCGCGGTTAGTTTAAATTTCTAATCATGCGCTACGAAACGGCTTGATGATACCGCGCTGTGAAATGTCTGAACAATGATTATGCTACGAAATTGACCAATAGGAGGTTATACTATGAAATCACGAAAAGACTCGGTGGATAGAATAAGACAAGACATGGCTTATAACACAATGATGATGGAGGAAAACCAATAGGATTAGAGCATAATTCGAAACTAACACCTTTGAAACTCTCAATCCTAAGTATGAAATATGAAATGAAAACCATTTGACATAGACCTTTGACATTTAACTAGGACAAAGGACTATATACATAAAATTTTAATTCTAAGTGATAACAGTAACACTGGGACTCATCACACATATTCAAACCAATTCTTGTGAACCTGATTAGAATGATATTAATTGCGTTTTTTGAGAGCTACCGAAACAACTACTATTGACAGTAAATAAACTTTCCATCTTGGAGGAGATCCCTTAATCTCATGCACCTTCTACCACATGATCCCCCTAGGATTGAGCTTCCTTCAATTTTCCTTTAAAGTAGTTTTTTACAACCTTTCTTTCCACACTTTATAATGGTATGATGTCTGATGTTTCCACCTCTTTTCAATTTATCTTTTCTCCTCTAGATTGTCTTGCATTTCATTGGCAATTTGCTTTAAGACACTGTACTCAAGGTATCCATGCAACAATTTTTCTTCTTTTACCTCTCATCCTTCATGACCTGGGCTTATTTTCTTGATTGATTAAATTGATGATGAGATTTATAACTGCAATCTCGTGCTTTTTGGCCATAGTTGTAACATCTCTAACATTTTATGTGACCTAGAAATGGAGGGAAATACCTACTCTTCCCAAATGGTGTACTCAAACTTGTTTTAACAAAATATCTACAACTACTGGCTTTATGGCCAGAAATATTTCGCAAGAATAACGGTAACCATAAACACTATTTGTGTACCTGAACACATTTTTCCTTTGATATTTTTGATATTGAGGAGGTAAGATTCTTGATGAACACTTTTCACTTCTTTTCTTTTATTGTTGTCCATGTTTTTTTGATTTGACTATAACTACCTCTTAACCAAATCTGCTATTTTCTAACTTTCATCGTGCAAAATTTGCCTCGACCTCTATTTCTTCACATTGTTTTTCCTTCTCTTCGTATTGCTTCCTCATTCCCTCTTCAACTCTCCTTGCCTCATCCAGCAGTGTTCTTAGATCAAAGAAAGGTTGCACAACCCAATGGAAGAAGGACCTAGAACTACGTGTTCTCAATAGGTCGTCAGGGCCCACTATCCCCCATGGAACTAATATTCATGTTAGAATCCACCACCCTTGAAAATTTTCCTTCAAGACCTTTCAAGAGCTAAGAAGGGAACTCCTATGTTTGAGATACAAAAAGGAATGTCAAAGGTTCAATGTTGGAAGGTAAAGTAGAATGAAAAAATATGTTGGAAGACATAAGGCCTTGACAATCTAGGTGCTAGTGGGTGAGGGCACCATTGTGATGGGTAGACAGATAGTTCCGCGAGCGTTGAAGCTACATGCAACCACATCATGCGTGTTGGAGGTGTCGACGCCAGGAGTTGCGCAGCTACAAATATTTGATGGTGGAAGCACCTAACCATCTAATAGCTCAGGGCACTCTATGCTGCAAACATGCTCGTAGGGTATCAATGGGAGACAATGGGGAGGGTGCCACGTGGAACCCTCTTATGCCCTTACACACTACTTCAATTCTTTCAAATGCCAACCCGAGGGTTGTGCAAAAGGGCACCACATGGCCCTCCACGTAGGCTGCCTACGGACCATGACATGCCGACACAACACTTGCCACATGACCCAATCGCCATTCCTAGTTAGCCCACCACGTCGACAGGACCCCAGTTGTCACGGTGACAAGCTAAGCATGTGTGATGAGAAGATGCATTCAGTTAAATGCACCCGGGAAAACGTGAGTTATGACAAGCCATTGGGAAAGTCAAAAGACCAAAATTCAGAAAATTGACCAAGTATGGGAACATGTGACGTGTTTATAAGAAGTGTAAAAAAAAACCGACGAGTTGGTGGGCCGCCATGCGGAGTGATGAGTTGGGTGAACTGATGTATCTTTTATATTTTATGTGGCGACTTGTATAGTCAGCCTACCACCTTGACTCTTAGAGGTCGCATATATATGGAGGGTGACTTGATGGAGAAAAGTCATCAAATCAAGCATCCAAAAGGGAGTTCAAACATAAGGTGGATGAGCTAAGGAGAGGAACAGACAAGGAGGGTGAGGTGCAGGTGGATCGAGGGTTGTAGTATTGAGCCAAGGAAACATGAAACACAGAGTTTGGGCTCATTTTGGCTAGACAAACATAGGTGGGGTGACCTTGCCCACAGATGAACTGCAATGGGGTGCGTCTAATGGGCAAGTTGTGGTGGGGCAACCTTGCTTGTGGACGAGTTACAATGGGGTGCATTTGAACGATGGGTTGTCTGAACAACGGTTTTGAACGACGATCTAAACGAGAGTCTAAATGATGGGTTCGAACAGAAGTTTGAACGACGGTCCGAAAGGAAGTCTAAACTAGGGGTCTAAACGAAAGTCTGAATGACGAGCCGAATGGAAGTCTAAACGATGGGTCCGAACAGAAGTCTGAACAACGGGTCGAACAAAACTCTGAATGATGGGCTGAACGAAAGTCTGAACGACTAGCTGAACGAAAGACTGAATGAGCGAGGGCGTTGCTGAACAAAACGTCGACCCGGGGTAGGTGACCTTAAATGATGAGGTCGATTGCTGTATTTTGGCAAAATTGTTAAGATGAATCTGGGGGTTGTGTGGCAAAGGTTGTATATGTAAATACTTGTAAAAGTGTATTATTATTATTATTATTATTTGGGGAGAGACTAACCACAAAGTTGCCCCTCCCATTAAAGGAAGATTTACTCGCTGTGAATATTTATATGATGATGATGAATGTTGTTTCCATTGTGTAAAATGATGAATGCCTAGTAGATTGTAGAAAAACAACTAAGTGTTGAATGTTAGGTGTAGTCCGTACTCATTAGTATTGGTGAAAATAAATTGGATAACGGTACCTCACCTACCTATGTGCAGTTGAAAAATCACCGCTAAGATAAGGGCATGATACATGTCATGGTGACATCAACACGACATCATCTAATTTTGTTTATAAAAAAGACAAGCAAGACCCATTTGTGTCATTTTTATAATCTTCATCATACAAAATTGAAAAATTAAAAAATACAAGCACAAAATTGAAAAACATGTATACAAAAAATCTTTTAAAAAATCATTTATTAGCCTTTACAAACATCTTTATACAAATACTTTACAAACATCTTTATACAAATACTTTGACAAAATAACAATAGAACTGAGAATTTAATAATCATAACAATCACATCTCACAATTATGCGAAAGGTATTATAATGCATATTACTCTCTCTATCACATGTAAACAAAAGTTGAGAAGCCTAGATTAAAAAATTATAAATGATCCAAAGGAACAAAACTTGCCTTTGTCTCAGATGTATTTATATTCACATTGGCATATTTATTCTGAAACCTATATTCCCTTTCTATTATATATTAACCATCAACAATCCACAACCGTACATATGGCAGCTTTCCTTGAGAAGGAATGGGATTCTACTTTACAGAGTACAGCAATCCGCTTTATGCATTGCCAATTTTCTACCAAAGTACAGAATGAAATATTGGATTCTCTTTTTATCACCAGAAATTCTGCATTTCCTTTATCCCGAGGCATGCTGAATGGGTATTCCATGCTGTTTTTCATCTACTCACAATCATGGCCAAACTTTTACCATAACAGGTGTTTATATTAGATTGCAATTCTACTTTTCCCATACTTAATAAATTTTTAATATATGGTCTGCTAGTTACAAAGTTGAGTGCTGGAAATTGGAATTCTGAACATATTCCAAAAAGTTAACGGTAGTGACAGAGACGTTATCCATTGACGTTACATACTGAAGAGGCAACGTTGGCCGTGACATCGAAATTAACTAGATCTGGCATATCGATATTTTATATTTCCGCCGCAATTCTAGTTTTAGCATCCAACTTGTTTAATATTGAAATGGGCGAACACAAATTGCTGGTCAGTACTTTCATTTTTGCATAAATTCTTTTTTGGATCGGACACCCTTTGACGTTTGCAAATGTCGTTTTACACGTAATATTTACTATAATTGCTTATTCTACAAAATATGTAACTGTCCATCACAACCTAACCTAATAATCGTGAGAATGCATTTTGCATGGATTCCACCAAAAGTGTGTTTGTGAATCTTTATAGAACGACTTTAGTAGAAAATATGCGTTGTCTACTCACGCTTCAAATTCGTTTGGGTGACAGTTTGCGTCGAAATGCTGAAGTGTTGGCAGATTTTTTTTAACAGAATGCTGAAGTGTTTAAATTGTGGTTGGCCAATTTTTTTTTTATCGAATGTTAAAGTGTTTGAATTGTTCTGGTCGATTTTTTTGTCAGAATGTTAAAGTGTTTGAATCGTTTTTTATTGTAAAAATGAATCCAGACTTATCAAGAATTCATAGACACTCAAAATCTCAAAATCTTAAAATTTTACAACTCTAATCTAATTTTTTAAAAATTTCTACGAAAATTTATTATATTTTTACGAAAATTTCTATTATTTTTCAAAGTAATTTATAAATTCTTAAAACTAAACTGTAAAAAATAGAAAAATAAAATTATTAAAAGTTTAGAAAACACATTATCCCTTACTTTTCCTTCCCTTCCCACCATGAGTGATGTGTCGTATACCCAAAATTATCTCTTACTTTTCCTACTAAAAGTGAGACATATGTAATATGTATATTAAAAAGGATAAAGTGTGATTTTTTCATCTTCAAAACATGAGCTGTGTGTAATATTAAGGAGTTGTCTATAATGCGATTTTTTGGAGATTCCGGTGATGGAATCCGGCCGAAGAAATTGAGGTTAAATCTTGATTTGTTGCAGTTAAAATGGTTTTTTCACTGCATATTTGGATTCAGCACCCTGAAAACCCCTAGGACGCTTTTATTGTGCAGAAACTAGCTATCAAACTTGTGATTCCAATAAATCGCTACCGGATTTTGACCGGAAAAACCCACCGGAAAAGCTTTCAAAAAGTCGCATTATAGACAACTGCTAATATTAATATTAAAAAGAAAAAGTATTAGTTTTCATCTCCCATAACTCATTAGAATATAGCGTTTTATTATTTTATTTTCTATTTTAAGAGTTTAGAGTGTGGTATGATTGTTTTTAAATGGAAATTTTGAAAAATAATTTATGGGTATTTTTTTACAATGATAGATAATTTATTTTTAGCGGATTTATTAGTAGGCTTAATTTAAAGAAATTTGAATTAAGTATAAAATTAATTAAGTATTTAATGTATTTTTTTTTTTTTTGAATAAGTGCTAATTCTATTAAAAAAAGAGGTAAAAATATTTACAGTGAAGTCTTAGCCTCAGAGGGCCAATTTCCCCGCCCTCAGCAAAAAAACCTTTGAACAAAGAAAGACAGCTGAGCCTGTGAGAGAGAAGCTTTCTCAAGTCAGCAGAGAGAGTGAAACCATTACAAAAAAACTTCTTGCTTGCAAGAGATGCCAAGCAGAGGCAGCCAACCTCAAAAATTCTTTGGCCAGGCATTAGAATGGGTGATTACCGTAAGTTACACCAAAAAAACTAACGTGGACTGAGGAAGACCCCAGCAGTACAGTAAGCATATCAGATAAGGAGAGAAAAGCCAGCATACGAGAAGAGAGAAGTGCCAAAAAACGAGAGCGGTGGCAGCGACCCAAGAAAAAGAGGAGCTTACTCGCCCGAGGTCTGAGGGTCGGAGCCCTTAGCTTCTTGCATTTCCGGAGCTGCTAGCCGAGAAGCCTCGTTGTCACCAACAATGCCTTCCTCAGACTGATTGATCAGGTGAAGAATGCCAAAGTCATACTGAACAGGGCCACAAGCCACGACCTCGTCTTCTTCCACTATCAGAGTGCAATTGCGGTTGACCCCAGCATCCCTCGGTGAATCTTCCTGCATTTGCATGGCTGTGAAATTCGGGTTGTCCCCAGCATCTTGAAATAGGCTTTCCTCAGGGGAAGGGGTAGTGGAGGAGCTGATGGGCTCAATAGTCAATTCCGCCTCTTCCGAGACCATAATGGTAGTGGTGAAGGTGATGATGGGTTGGTTGAGATGGCTTCGAAAGGTGAAACGAGAATTCTGGAATGAAGAATTGGGAATAGGCCTGGCGGGATTGGGGGGAGGCACAGACGAAGAAGCAGACGAAATGGGTATTATGAGCGGAGAAGGAGACAGACGGGCGCGTCCTCTGGGAGCTGAGGAGCTTCCTCTGCGCGGCACCCCTCGACTTCGAGGCATTGCTGCACCTAAAGCCTTGCTGCGAATGCTACGCGTGATGACAGTGGGAGACAAGGGAGAAACAGACGCAGTGGGATCGACCTCTGGCGAAACAAACCAGAGATCGAGCTGACTGAGAGAATGCTGCAGGGAATGTCGGCAATGAGGCTGAGAGAGGGCCATTATAATGCTGGAGGGCTGCAAGGTCGAGCTGCGGAGGGGCGTTAATGCTCCTGTAGTCTGCCGATCTGAGTTAATGCCTGAAAAGACCTCCGCTCCGTCTCCCATCAAACTACATTGAATCGCCTGCATCGGTAACAGGATTATTAAACTCGCAACAGTGGCCATCCAAGTGCCATTCAGGCGGCCTTACACTGGGCAAGCGTGGAGGGTGAGGTGCCCGTACCAGAAGATCACCCGCATCCGGGGTAAGTATTTAATGATATTGATATTAATAAGTTTCATTAATTATTTAGGAATATAAATAATTGATAATTATATATAAAATCTATAATTTATTATAATAAAATACATAATTCTAGTTTAATTTAATGTTAAAAATTAGTGTATTTTTTTGTTGGAGATCAAATTATTATGGAGAAATGAGGGGTTTTAATTTTTTTTACCAAAATGTTAAATGATCAATAACCCAACATAACACAATATATCTGAATATGTAAACTCAACATAAAAGTGACACATAAAAACTATAACATATATCAAGAAAATTGTGCATAAGGAGACAATGAAAACCCTTAAGGGGAGAAAAACCACTTTGTTGTTGTTGCGCTACTCTAATTCTTCTATTATTTGTCAAACAAATTTATTACGTACATTAGCTGGTCACTACCAGCTAGGAGACTCGACTTCTACTACAATTTCTTGGTCACCACCAGCAAGAAAGCCCCAAACTCCTATCACCTACTTGTTGGCCACTACCAGCAAGAAGCCATACTCCTATCTTGGCAAGCCACCACTTGCTTGAGGGCCTAGCCTTCTCAACCTCTATGTGATTTCAGGATGTTTCACAATGGGCCCAATGATCTGCATGAACATTACAATAACATCTAAAAACTGCAAGTAAACCATGAATCTCTAACCACTGATCAATGTTACAAATGTACAAGAAGCATTATTATGCAATGTATCTCATTCCTATCCAACACTGGCATAATACATTTATACTAATTTCTCTCTCATCAAGATGGATGAAATCATCACATTAAATGCAAACATCTCTTGATGACCACATCGACTAATCAGTCATGACAAATTCCAAGGGAAAATCCTCTAGTGATTGCCCGTGGTTTTCACCTACAAGAGAAGTCGCATATAACATTAACATACAATCATGAGGTATGAAATAGGTATGAAAGAACACATGTGGATGGGACCATCCCTCTTAACCTTGCAGCTAATCAATAATTAATGGTATGATTAATATTAGAATAAAATAAACATAGATATTTTGGTTTTGATTGCACATTCAATTAGTGAGTACGGTGGTTGGTGGGAGGAACACCTATCCTGGCCTCGAACTCCGTTCTCCCGTGCTTGGTTTACACCCCAAACCCTCATTCACCTTGGCATTTTGACATTGTGGTTCTTTTGTTCGCTGTGAGGGTTTATCACTATTACTTTGTGCTTGATGTGGTTGTTGTAATGGTGCCTGACCTGCACTTGGTGACAAGCCCTTCTGCTTGGAAGTCTGGTATCTCCGTCGACAACTCCTTAGCTGCTGACTGTTGGATTTCTCCTGGGCGTTATGCTAGTTGTTTCGTCGATTATCGTGGAGGGTTTCCTTCATCATGTTACCTCAGTTTTCTCTATGTTCTTTTGTTGTTTAATTGTTTATTGGCTCGCTTAGTCATTTCTCTGGTTAAGTTGCTATGTTTGTATATTTTGTAGGTTGCGGTCACAAGGGACTGGGTCCTTGGCTCTGCTCGTCACTAGGCAAGGTAAGCCCTCTGTCCTTGCTTTATTTCCTTCTCGTAGTTTTCGTCTTTACTAAGGACAGTCACTCCTTATGAGCAGCGACTCCCTCTTGTGGCTACGACCTGGTTATGGGTTCTTCTCCACGGCGTCGTCCACTTCTCTGGTAAGCCTTCAAACCCTCTCCTTTGTTGTTGCATGCTCCTTTGGTTTAATTTCGAGTAGTCAGACCTCTAATGCCTCTCTGTTAGCTGTGTCTGCAGGTGGGTTGTGGCCCTGGACGCTTGCTTCCGCTCCTGTTGCTTCCTAGTGAACCCAGTAAGGTCACTCCTCATTACGGATATATGTTTCATTTTGTTTCTGTTACGGTTCCAACATTCTGGTTGTCTGGTAGTTTTCTTAGGTTTTGAGAGCCTCGGCTCCTCATTTGCTGTTGGGCTATCTTCCACTTCACCCTTCTGTATAATTTATTTTGTTGCAACAGTCATAGAGTCTACTCCCAAATCTTGTTGTTGTTAATGATGTAAACAAGAGCACCTATTCTATCACATCAATTTATTTTCTAAGAACCCACTCACAAGAAGAAACAACTTCCTTTGATTGTTTCTTAGCACCGACTAGTAGGAAGCACCAATTTCCTATTTTTGTAGACACTTGTCCAACTTACTAGAAGCACCATGTGAGGCACTGACATCACATATTTTTTTCAAGCTCCAACTTGTAGCTTCTTCGATTTTTGCAATCCAAATTGAAAGAGGCACCAATTTCATGTATGTAGGCACCAACCCACACTCAAATTGGAATTGAATGCTCTCTGTATTTTGGCATCCACTCTGCCTGATAACAACTTTTTTCTCTCTGCTCACACTGCTAACTCTAAAGCAACCCATTGATCTGCTCAACAATAGTTTGCTCAACATGCTCTCAGCTCTTAGCCTTTTTCTCTCTTCAGTAAAGGCTCAGATCTTGACCTTCTTTCTCTCCATAGGAAACTTCGGCCTTTCTTGCAGCACAGGCACCTTCAGCCTTTTTCACAGCATAAGAAATTTTGACCTTTCTCAGACAACACATGCGACTTTAGCCTTACTCACACAACATAAACAAATACAACCTTGCTCATAACAACACACAAGAAACTTCCACCTTACTCATAAAGTACATAAGAAAATTCTTCCTTACTCATAGAGCACACAAGAAACTTCCATCTTTACTCACAACATCATAGTTCTTGGGGTTTCTTACCTCTTGCATATGAATTCTTAGCCTTCCTCTGCAAAAATGGCTCTCTCTTAGCCTTACATAGCATTGCACTCTCTCGGATCTTTTCCACTTAACTTACTTGCAACTATGTTGCTTTCCCCCTCTTTTCTCATCTAAGCTCCTGGGTTTTATTCCTTTTCTACCCCCTGATTGATGTTTCCAGTCTGTCCTATATTCATAATGTGTGAGTGTAGCTCTCCATGGCTC
This sequence comes from Pinus taeda, assembly GCA_000404065.3. Classification (NCBI taxonomy): domain Eukaryota; kingdom Viridiplantae; phylum Streptophyta; class Pinopsida; order Pinales; family Pinaceae; genus Pinus; species Pinus taeda. Next base: position 42,629 of record APFE031430306.1, on the reverse strand, counting down.
TACCATTCTAATGTCATGTCTAACATTGTATCTTCCACTGCATTAACCATGAGAGTGGGCACTTGAAAGTTTCACCATACTGAGAATGAATTCTTAGTCCACCTGCACACTCCTATCACGGAGGCTCTCCATGCTTATTCATGGTTTCATATGGCTTGGTTGTCTTTCGGCATGGCTTCTCAACTATACTTAGGCATGGCCTTTTTTGATGTTGTTGCGTCTCCTTTCTGTTTCTTATCACAGTGCAGAAACAATAATCGACCTTGCAGTCCTTCATCACTTGACTACATGGAGCTCCATGCTGAGAAATTAATTCGTAGATGACCTGCACACTACTTCATGAGTCCCATACTTTCATTTAACTCACTAAAGACATGTATTGGAGCAAAAATATGGCTTGTCTCACCTCAAGGTAGACCCAACACTCCTTCCCGAAGATCATGGTCATTGCTGACTTGACCCAACGATCTCTAAAAGTTTCCATTACTCCTGAGACCAAATCTTTTGTTTCTGAATTCAACTCATAGCTATCAATGCATATGTCTTTAACTCTTTGTATTGTGCTATCAAATAAATTCCACACCACAACTTCATAGTAGTGCAATGTTCATGTCTAGGACCAATCTTCTTTTTTTACGCTCTATGTGCTTGGCTTTATGGATTTACATGACCAATAACCTACCGAATATCAGAAGCTCTCTCCATCGACAATTTTCAATAACCAACTGTTATGAAGTTTCGATATCCTAATCCTATGATTTATGAGCTCCTTCTACTTAGCCCTTACCACGCTTCCCATCATCGAACCGCTACATGTGACATGCCACTTCGTATTAAGGTGCTAAGCCTTTAGACTCTGTCGGGGGTCCCTCTCCCTTTGTTAGCAGCTCTCCACCCTTAGTCCATTGATCTCTTATGACCATGTGCCAACCCATATCAGAAGCCCTCTATATCAGATCTTTTTAACACTTGATCTGTTAGAGAGTTTTGACATCTTCAATCCTTCGATCACTGACTTCGATATGATGTCATCACTACCACATGGTGACTCCTTAGAGGTGACACGTGTCACTTGATCATGGCCCATTAGACCACCCAATATGGTTGAATATGCTTGCCACATCATGATGATGTCAGCTACCACTATACCTTATCGGTGCCAATCATATCCTCCCATGTGTTCTTGTTAGAGCCAACCACACGCTGCCATGTGTCCTTGTTAGAGCCAATCACATGTGGCCATGTGTCCTGCTAGAGGAAAGAGAGGAGGACCCATCAACCTTGGTTTTGCACTCCTTTGTTAATTCGCTTTTGTAATTCCTCGACTCTTTTTTTTGGCTTATAAAAAATTATCAATATCACAATATTTAAAAGGTTCCCTACTTGACAAAGTTACGATCTTGCAATCTCTGATATGACGATGTTCCAATATGTCGATCTCCGAGGTTTCAATATCCTCCAACCTCTGATACAACCTTATTCAATGTATTACACCTCTGATATACGATATCATCATTATGCTAACCTTAGACATTTCAATGCACCAATATGTTGATCTCTAGGGTTTCGATCTCCCAATCTGTCGATACGCTGACCTCCGACCACCAATGCGCCAATATGTTGACCTTTGATTGCCAATGCACTGATATGCTAACCTCTAACCACTGTTGCATCAATATTCTAACCTTTGACATTCCGATCTTTGATATGTTGATATTCTTTCCCATCGAAGAATTCAAATCCCTAAACTTTAGTAGGCCATAACATTTGAACTAGGAATCAATTTTTGGATTTCTTCATATTGTTGGAAAGATATTCTAGAGCACTTTCTAATGGAGAGGGTTTGATGTAGGATTCAAGCTCATATTCTACCTCTAACATGGATCCAATATCTCTGCCACTATTCTTCTCCTTTACTCTTTGGCTAGCTGAACTCATAACCACCATGATGATCATTTGCATGAAGCCTGTAACTACCATGGGACTTCATCCTTAGCCATCACTCCTAAAATCTGCTATGACAAGAATCAAATCTAGTATGGTTGACATCAATGCCAACACTCTTGCCCATAGTTAGGCAATTCCAACTACCCAAAACATCTTCCCAACATGACTGTTGACATCAATGCGAACACATTTGCAGATGACTTCACTAGGCCACTGACCATGCAGAAAATGCAAACTCTCAACCAATCTCCCCCTTTGGCATTGATGTTAAAACTCCATCCTTCTCTTCATGTGATGGCCAAACCTCATGCTTCTTCCATGCATCTCATTGCATGAGACACTAATGGCCTGATTTCTTCTACATAGGACATCACAGAGTCTCCACAACTTCTCTCCCCCTTTGACATCAATGGCAAGGGGCTACAAGTTTCCATTATCAACGCATGCAATCACTTCGCTGTGAAGACTATAGTCTAGCTATTGAGATGTGCATTCTACTTCATAGACATCTCTACCATGACTATCGTTGTTGCGACTCCATAAACTGGGAATATTCGAAATTCTCCCCCTGAACATATATTTCCTTTGATTTGAATACATCTAGTTTTGGACACCTTATGGTTGTTGGCTGAGCACTCCCTCCACTGACGCATATTTTGTATCAAAAATATTGATACCCATTAAAATGCTCATGGTATTGTTGTTGCTGCAAATACCAATTAATGATTATGCATTTCAGCTTGCACTTCTTCATTTTCATTGCTTCTTCCAAGACTTTGCTAACATTATTTGAGCATCTCCACTTCTCCCCTTGAGACCACACTCATAAAATGGGGAGTACTTTTCAACTAATACTAATTTCTCCAAAGGAAATGATACAAATGGAATAATTTACCAAGAAAACTCTAATATTTCTTTTCTTAAAAAGAAATGTCCATTTTCACACAAAGTTACTCAACATGATCCTAACACAACCAATTAACATAGTGTTACCAAGTGAGGGTTAAGGGACATGGAAATCTTGCACCAATAGTGTTTTATGAATGCAATACTGCTATGCATAATCAAACTTACATCTTAAACGAAATAAGAGTATTTCATCGAAGATGAAAACATTTCATTTTCTCAACAATCCCCCTTTCTGAGGCCGCCCACTATTTCATGCTACTGCTTATCAAAGCAGCTCCTCCTGAGTCAATGCTTCTTGATCTCCTGCAACAAATTTCTTGCCTCTTGCATCGGGACTGATCCTGTGGACCTAACTTAGTTGTGAGCTTCCTGTCATTCCATTACACCCCATCTTCTTCCCACAACATAGGATATTATTGTGTACTCCTCATGTTGGATGCACTCCTCCTTTTCAATGCTAATACATTCAAAATAAATCAGTTTATTCTTGTAATAAACAAAAACACAACAATACCTTCACAATCATATGCACCTTTACGTTTATTCCATTTTATTTCCTGCATCTGACTTATTTTACCTCCATTCATACCATTCTCTTCCTTCACTAAAGAGAAATAGAGGATCTACTCCCCCTAAGAAGATCATCCTCCTTCTTCCTCTAGACCTTCAATGGCGAGTCCTAATAGAATCATTTCTCTCCAGCTTATTCTTTGCCCCTGTTTAGGCTTCTTCTCAACTATACATGGGTAGAGAAACCTTCTCTTTTACCTCTTCTTTCTTCACCCAAATCCTTTTGTGCCCTTCTGCCTTATACAGAGGTCCATCACATGGGTAAGAGGATCATTCTCTTTATTTTTTCCTCCTCTTTCCATCTTTCTCTTTTGACATAGAGCACTGAAGACAAGTCTGTATTTCTCAACTCAAATATTTCTCTTTGTCTTCAAATCCCAAGTTGTTGCATTCACATGCATATGCTGAGAAGCATTCCATTTTTTCTCATTTCTACAACTAGCTCTCTTGTGCCCAAATTTTCCACAATTGTAGCATTTGATTTGGCCTAAGAATGGGGCATAGGAGTTACTCTTTTTGACAATGTTTTTGTCAAAACTCCTATCATGGGGAGCATGCATTATTCTAGCCTTTTTGTGCATCCTTGGGTTGCTTATACCCAACACATTATGTTTCCTTGCATTCCATCTACATTCTAAGGGTTTATGTCCAAACTTATTGCAAGAAAAACAATATCCATGAAAAGGATTTTGATGAGAGAGTTTACCTTTTCTTTGTAGGCTTTGTCCTTGAGTGCGAAAGGACCTCTACTAGCTCTTCATGTGCCTTTTATGAAATCTTGAATTGCTATCATGCACTCTTTCTTGCACTTACCTCAACCTCTTCTGCTACACTATAGGTTGTTGCTTCTTAGCCTCTTGTTGCACTACTAGTTGCTGCTTCTTAGCCTTCTACTACACTAGTGACTGCTTCTTATTATCCTTCTATTGTTGCCTTTTCTTCTCTCATTGTTGCAACTTTCCATGTTGTTGGTGTTGTCCAACAACATTTCTTTCTTTGTTGTTGTTGTAATCTTGAACTCCCTTTCCATGGGAAGTTGACCCTTCACCATTCAAAATCTTGGAGCTGGGTTTTTCCTTAAAACCCGCACCAGTCTTGATGAGAGGGGATATTTTCTTGCCAATCATCTCATCCAAGAGTGTCTTGCTCCCTTCAAGCTTTTGATATTGAGATAACTCTATTTTTGACTTTTCTAAGTCATGTCTCAATGAGACTACCTCATTTTGTAGTCTCCCACAGTAAGCTTCATTTTCACTCAGCTGATTAGTTAACATCCTAGTCAGTCTGCAAGCCTCTTCTTGTTGGGCATTTCATTCAACTGTTGTTTTTCTCAACTTCCCATTCTCAAGCTCATAGCTTTTTAGTTTCTCCTATTGCTTTAGATTTTCCTCTGATAGGTCCTTGACCTCCTTTAGAGTTGAGGTCAACCTACTTCTAGAAAATATCCTTTCATCTAGATCCTTTTCTTCACTACTAGAGGTGCTAGCTTCTGAGCAACATGGGCTCTCTTCTAACACTTCTTCCTCATCAATAGGAGTGTGATGAGAAACAACTTCTTCATGTTTTGGTTCATTTCTAGAGAACCAGGGATCCTTAGACTCTTCTTGATCCATATGGCTATCTCCACCATACAGACATTGCATTCTGTCCAACACTTCCGTTGTTGACAGACAATGCCTCACTTTATTAGCATCTAGCTTAGATAGCCTCTTCATGATAATATTTTGGACTTCTTCATTCTTCTCACTATTTTCTCCATTCAATATGGAGAGAACAATGTAAAATTTGAAACAGGAACTGATACTGTTACCTGTTTCGTAGAGATAGAAAAAAATTGACCCGATTTTGAAAAGTGGTGATGCAAAATACACTTTTTTTTTCGGAGCATATTTTTGACACTTTAAGTTTTCTTATGTATCTAATATAAATATTTGCTTTTAAATGTTAGTGATTTTCATGTTAATTTTTAAATGTGCTGATGCAACGTGTTGTTGCAGCATACTTTTTTCTTAGAGGACTTATTTTTCACACTTTAAAATTTATTATATCAGATATTTTTTGAAATTATGATTACTTAATGAATTTTCAAGTTGTTTTTTTTTTTAAATGTTGATTACTTAAAAAAACAAATATTAAAATATATATTAAAAAGACAAAAAAACTAAAAAAATGTAAAAAAATGATCTCATAATCATAAAGAATTTGAAAAAACAAATTCAAATATATATATATATATATATATATATATATATTATATATATATATATATATAGAAAGTAAAAATAGAAAAAAAAAAATATTATAAACAATAAGAAAAAATATATAAAAAATAAAACAAACTAGAATTAAACAAAGTAGAAAATTAACAACAAAAATAAAAATGAAAATAAAATAGGAAATTTAAATAGTTATATATATCTTTTCAAATAAAGGAAAATAAAATAAATTAAAGTTTAAATGAAATATGTATTATTGATTATATATAATAATATATTATAATATACTTATATATATATAGCCCTACTTTTTTTTATTTAAAAGCAAAAAAAAATTAAAAATAAAAAGTTAAAAAGAAAATTTAAACAATTTTATTTTATTTAAAAAAAATTTATCCCTGCTGTCGCCTAGCCACCCGTGGCGGCGCGAACCTAGGCAGAGGGGTCTGCGTCCGGCCGCCCGTGGTGGCGCGGCCCAGGGCAGAGGGTCTACATGGAATCGCCTCTC
>APFE031430306.1:0-32043 GCA_000404065.3 Pinus taeda | reverse complement strand
TTCTGGTTGTAAGCATATTTCGGTATTTTCCATTAATGAAATGAAGTATTATTTCCGCTGCATCTCTGTATTTATGGTTATCTCTGTAATCTATTGCGTTCCTATTTAAATCCAGATCATGAGAGGTCAAATCCTCACCCACCGCTCCTCCTGAGGTCTTCTTCTTGGACTTCATGCTCTCTAAGGCATAATTCTCTTCATCATCAGTCTTTGATGAAGAGCCATCCCTGGTGTTCCTTTTGATCTCCTCCTGCAACAAATCCGACCACAGTCATTACCAATCTGGTAGCTTCTCTTTACCATTGATAGAGTCCTGATAACTATGCCAACTCTTTGGGAGTCAGAAAATAGCAAGACTCACCATATCATCCTCGAAAAATGTGATTCCAACACTTCCAAGTTCATCATGACATTGAGTGAACTTGGTCAAGTATTTGGAATAGTCTCGCCTTTCTCCATTTTGATTTTTCAAAGTTTTTCCTTCAATGCTAATTTCCTTTGGTCACTATTGTTCTGATACAAGTTCGTTAATGATTTCCATATAACATACGAACTTTCCTTTCCATGGAGAATTGAGACAATGTGGTCTTGAACTCCCTCAAGTATTGTTTGCCTCACCTTCACCAAACACTTCTTCCATTCGGCTAGATTCTATGCATCCAATGTTGTTGGCTTAGGAATGTCTTGATCAATGAATTCCTTCAAGCCATTATCCTCCAACACAACCTCCATTATGTCCTTACACGATATATAATTTGAGCTTCCTTCCAAGGCATACTCGAGCCGCAAACCGTAGAATGTCATGTACCGATCCTAAAGTATGTATTGCAAATTCAAATTTCATTTGTAACCCAAAACTTAAAACTTCGAAATCTCCTCTAGTAAATTGTCTTCATCTCTGATACCATGTAGATTTTCTTGTAGATTCACAAGATCATACAATGTACTAAAGCACAGAACAAGAATCTACTTCTACTTTCAACTAGCAGAAGCCAATAGATCTATGAAAATAATATGAACAAGAAGAAGACAAATCAATGGCACATAACACAATAAGTTTTTTTGGGGAAAGCCGCTACTCAAAACCCCACCTATTTGTATTGCGTTAATAAAAAATATGAGTGAAGTTACAAAGCTTGTTCTCACAAGAACAATTCCGCACAAGTATGCCCAACTCTCTACCTCACAAGCCTGCTCTTAGCCAACACTTAGCCAATTTCCACTGCCTACCAAGCCCCTATTTCCTTGCACAATTACTAGGATGAATAACCCGTATATAAAGGGAATTCATGCTTCCAAAACTGCACAATCCAAATTATGTCCTCTTCCTAATTTCATGCATGATATTTACAACTCAGTAAATCATATAATTGATAGTACATTGTCCCTGCACTCTAGTCTCAACTGGGTCTTTCTTAGAACTAACATGCATGAGTTTTCGATGAGTGGATCTTTTGTTATGTGGAATAGCACTTGTGGATGCACCAACGCACCAACTGACTGTTAATCCTCTACTAGTTCAACAAATAGTTAGAACTACTTTAATTGACTATAACTCAGTAAATTGAGTTATCTAATTACAACTCAATCTAAACTCATAATGTACCTCTAAAATTTAGGGAGAATACTTACATGACCTCAAAAGACTTCCAACTCGAAATTACTAAGCTAATTAAGTTAATTAAACTTAATTAACTATTTATAGGTTGCTATGAGAATGAAATTCGATTTAAATTCATAGTTTAATTCAAGGAAAAATTAAAATGGAATTTCTTGTTGCCATTTCTCAACAGACCCAGCAAAACCAATTTGCTCTCTTGACAATGTTTTGTCATAAATGTTTCTTTCCTTTCATGTTTCATCCTCTAGCCACTCCTCACACACATATGCTTTTTTTCCCTTAAATATTTTTCCCTTAATCTCTTTAGGGAAGGTAATTGTCCAACTATTTGGAATCAAGATTTTTTTTTTGCAAGTCTTTCTCTAGCCATTTTCTCACTATGCATAACTTTTCTTTAAACACAATTAAAAAAAAAAAAAAAAACATATTTTAAATTTTTTTGCTAATTACCTTAATTAACAAGTCTTGCACAGTAAAAGTAAATGTTATTTATTTACATGGCCAAGGGTGTTATATCTTCCCCTGCTGAGGCAAAACATTGTCCTCGATGTTCATTCATGCCCTTGGAATAGGTCAAGGTATGATTCCCGCATCAGACTTTCATTGATCCAGGTGGATGTTGGTGGCCACCCACCTATCCCATTTGGACCCCCACAACTGTCTCTTTCAGTTTTTAAGTTTCCGTAATTGTAGCACAATTTACTATTTTTAGCAGTTTTTCGGGTCCTGAACTTCCGGAGCCTTTTTGAGACCCTAAGCGACGTTTTTTGGGAAATCTGGGGGTAACATGGGTCCATGGATTGATGTTGCCCTTCCCAAAGTGGTAGTTCTCGGATAGATCTTTCTAACGAGCTATCATGCGCGTCAAACAGAGATCGCATGCCAAAGTTACGACCCCTGGAAATTGATGTACCAATTTACCCAAAACGGGGCCCACAATTTGGCGTTTCATCTTCTAGGGGTAGGTTTTGGAATGTGAAGAGTTTTCCATTGTTTCTCAACAATAAATAGGCCTTCGAGCCTCATTGTAAGACAGTTTGGAACAGTTCAGAGGAATGTAGCCGCCACATCTCTTCTCAGAGATAAGCTACCATCGCCCTAGCTGGTTTATTTCCATTTCTGGTTGTAAGCATATTTCAATTTTTTCCATTAATGAAATGAAGCATTATTTCCGCTGCATATTTGTGTATATGGTTATCTCTGTATTTTATTGCGTTCTTGTTTAAATCCGGATCACTCATAGATTTTTTGCAAGCACTAACTTACAACTCCTTGAATTTTTGCAAGTCAACTTGTGGGAGGCACCAACCCCCAAGCCTTCTCAATCACCCACTAGATATGGAAGCACCAACTTTATGTATGCAGGAACCAACCCACACTAAAATAGGAACTGGATATTCTTTGTAGTTTGGCAGCCACTCTTGTTCTTAACAACTTTGTCCTATCTGCTTAGACTACTCACTCTATAGTAGCCCACTGATCTGCTAAACAACATTCACTCATCATAGTCCACGCATATTTTTCCTATGCTCTCCATCAGCACGCTCTCATTTCTTGGCCTTTTTCTCTTCTTAGCACAAGCTCAGTTCTCGATCTTCTTTCTCTGCACATACACCTTCTGCCTTTTTGTTGGCATTATGGTACAAGTGTTGTCCTTGGTGGAAACTCACTCACAGGTCGACTCAATTTTGATAAAAGGCAACTCACAGTACAACAGGAATATTGAGAGGTAATAGGGTAGTGGTACAAAAGAATAGGAAGATGGAACTAAGGTCTACTGATTAGAATAAAGAAGGTGAAGGGAAAGGTTGATGTAAAGCAGTTTAAGAAGTATACGCAGGTCCACTTAGTCAAAATGACGTATACATGTTGGTTCATAGAACAAAAAGAGCGTATACATATACATGCACTATCATAAGAGGAAAAGCATGTACAAGTTGGAAAATCAAGGTTTTGGTCCAAGGTATTTGGTCCGAGGTATTTGGTCTGAGGTATTGGTCTGAGGTATTTGATCCAGGGTGTTGGTCCTAAGTGGTTTTGGTCCAAGATATTAAGAAAGGCCTAAAACTATATAAGGAGGAGAATATCATTAGGCTAGGTGGTGCAAGTGAATGGGTTTCTAAGGAATACTTCTATATGTCTGAAGTCCAAAATTGTAGCAAAGTTATGAGCTATTATTTGCAGATCTATACGCTAGTTTGTCTCGGCAAAAGAGTGTGTAAACACAGGTTCTACTCTTCCAAGTAGCGTATACAAAATAAATCCTTTTTCTTCAGATCTCACTGAGCTATCTGATCAATTCTGTTGTTTTACTATTGTCTGCCATTGATGTCTTCATAGATGTGAATGTAAAACTTAATGCATAAGGAGTTTGGTATCTGATTGATTGATTGAATAAGTGAGAAAGGTGATCTCTGTTACTGCCTATATAAAGCGTTGTAAATAGACAGTAGATTTTCAGCATACTATTGGTTGGTACAGACTTAATTCAGAAATTTTATGTTTCAGTAGTTTTGAAGGTATATGCAGGTTTGATTACAGGAAGTAGCGTATAGATGTAGGTTGGTTTCAGTAAAGTAGCATATACATTTTGATGCATGATTTTTGAGGTTGCAACTGGTTCTGAATGATGATGCAGGTTTTTGGGTTTAGCACAGTGTTCTGGTGATAGTGATCTGATTGTTCAGATTAACTGGTTGTTAGTTGATGTAATTTGAGTTTCAAAGTTTCTCATGGGTCCAGTATGAAAATTTGATGAGACAAGGACTTCATGTGTATTGTTGTGTACTAGGAGCATTCAATCTGAAAATTTATGAAACCTGGTCCGTGGAGGAAGGGAGAAGGTCGTAGCCTTCTATAGGTTGATGCCTACATAGTAGTAATCACATTGACTAGTACAAGAGCTAGGGGGTTGTAGCTCCCTTCCAGTAGAAGCTCGCAAACAAGAGAAGTTTGTAACCTTCTGTAGGTGGGTGCCTGCGTACTAGTATGAGTTTGCACGAGTACAAGATTGTATACATATTTTCTTATTATTAAAAGAAGACAGAGACGACAGCAGGAGGTGATTTTCACTCACATTGGGTTTCCACCTTAAATTTTTTTGTTCATTTGTGTTGCTTATGTGTGATGGTTTATTATGTTTTTACTGCTCTGTTTAATAAGTTATTGATGCACTGGTTAAAGATCAACACATGATAAATTATCTAAATCACAAGCTTTCTGGGTGTACGCTGGTTTCTCTAATTTTAGTTGCCTATACACACTAGTTCACTTCACAGAAGTAACGTATATAAATCTATTTGAGAAAAGAAAATTTATTGATCAGATAATACTGATTCACCCCCTTCTTAGTATTATTTCCAACAATTGGTATCAGAACAAGTCCTTCTAAAGAAGCTTAATCACTTGAAGGAAGATCTTTCAAGATGAATATCACGAAGGCATGGGATCCATCAGACCACCAATCTTCAATGGGAGCAACTTAGTATATTGGAAAATAAGAACCAGACCCTATCTACAATTTCTTGGAGCAGATGTTTGGGAAATTGTAGAAGGAGGATATCAATTTCCAGCAGAAATTCCTACAAACTCTACAAGTAAGAAGTTATATGAAGCCAATGCCAAAGATGTCAATACATTATTCGGAAGTCTGTCAGAATCAGAATTTGTCAAAGTCATGCAACTCAAGACAGCCAAAGAAATATGGGACAAAATCATTCAAAGCTATGAAGGAGACTTTTAGGTAAAACGTGCTAAGCTTCAAACTCTCAAAATTCAATATGAAACTCTTAAGATGGATAGTGATGAAAGTGTTTCTAATTACTTCTTATGTATAAATGAGATTGTTAATTATATGAAGAAACTAGGTGATGAGATAAAGGAAGTTACATTAGTGGAGAAAATTTTGAGATCTTTGTCTTCTAAATTTGACTCAAAAGTTTCTTCCATAGAGGAAAAATAGGATCTTCAAACTATTACAGTGACTCAACTCCATGGAATCCTAACTACCTTTGAAATGAGAAAATGAGGTCTATTAGATATGAGAGAAGTTGCTTTTAAAGCATCAGTAAGGGGAAAAGAAAAGGAGGAGCACAATGAATTTGAAGACATTTCAGAAGAAGAGGATGAGGTAAATTTTGTCAATAAGCTTCAAGAGGGTTTCTAGAAGATTCAAAGGTAAGCTACCTTTCAAATTCTTTGCTTGTGGTAGAGTCGACCACTATGCTGCCAAACGTCCCCATAAAGACAAATATGAAAATGGAAAGGAATATGCTAAAGCCAATAGAAAATAGACTGTGAATAAAAGGAGTTACTATACACATGAAGATAGTGATGGTTTATCCAATAGTGATGAAGACGAAACCGAACAAGATCATATACTACCCATGGCCTATGACAATGATGATTTTTTGGATACATTAGAAGAGGAATATTTTCTTGAAGAAATCACTAAACTCAAAATTTGTTTAGAAGAAAATAATATGATCATAGATACTTTGACACACCAACTTGCTGAAAGAGAAACACACAATGAAAATCTAGAATGTGAAGTTGTGAGTCTAAGAATAGATCTTGAGAAAACAAAATCTCTTAATCTTATATTTGCTAAAGGAGCATAAACTTTAAATGAAATCATCAAAGTTCAGTGTTCTCCTTTGATAAAGATACTTCTTGGATATACTGAAGAATCATCTCAATCATAGAATCCGTCAACCTCCACCAGAAGCTATCTTGATGTAGCAAAGACCAGTGAACAGTATGTCAATTGTCAGTAAAGGCCTAAAATTACTCATTAGGTAAATCATACTCAGTTTACTCCAAGGATGAATATCGGTAGAAGCTACAACCAACAGGTAAACAATTACAAAAGGTTCTATAATCACAGAAACTTCTTTAATGGGCAGTGTTTTCCATGTCATAATTTTGGGTACAAGGCTACTCATTGTGTTGCTTGAAAAACCATCAGGACTAGAGAAGCACGAAATAAAAGGGATGTAACAGGAATCAAGAAAAGTTCCTATAATAACTTTTATCCTCTTGAAAATGAAATAGAATGCTTGATTTGTAACAACTTTGGTCATGAAGAATCTGAATGTAGGAGCAAATTTTGGCCAACACTTCAAAAGGAGCAAACACCATTAAATCCCAAGATATGGAGAAGGAAGGAATCTCAATCAAAAAGATGTGGTATAGCTTTGTATGTAGAAGGACAAGAAAATCAATGGTACATTGACAGTGGATGCTCCAAACACATGATAGGTGATAAAGAGAAACTTTATTCATATAATGCTTTAGAAAAGGAAAAGAATGTCTAATTTGGAAATGACACTCCAAATGTCATTAAAGGTAAAGGTTCTATTTTCTTGAAAGAAAAGGTTAAAGCTTGAAATGTCATGTATGTAGATGGTTTAAAGAGAAACCTATTGAGTGTCAGTGAAATGTGTGATCAAGTAAATGAAGTGTTCTTTCGATCAAATGGATGTGTTGTTTGTGAGATTGATACAAGACAATCCGTGATCAAAGGTACAAGAACTCCAAACAACTTATACATTCTCAAAGGAGGATAGCAACAATGCTATTCGAACAAAACAAATGAAAACTGGTTGTGGCATAAAAGATTGGGACATCTAAGCTTCTTTGAAATAAGAAAAGCATGCAAGCTCAAGGAAGTTCATGATCTTCCAGATATCAGTATCCCAAAAAATACCATATGAAAACCATGTCAAATCAGTAAACAAACCAGAGTTCACTTCATCGAAAAAGAAGGGTCAACAAGTAAGCCTCTTGAACTCATCCATATTGATTTATGTGGACGAACAAGGAAAAAGTCTCCTTGAGGAGAAGAATACTTTATTTTGTTTATTGATGATTTTTCCAAGATGTGTTGGATAGGTCTTTTAAAGCATAAAGATGAAGCATTTAAAAGGTTTAAAGCCTTCAAAGATTTAGTAGAAAATGAATCAAATCGAAAAATAAAATGTCTCAGATCTGATCAAGGGGGAGAATTCATATCTTATGAATTCTTTGACTTTTGTGAACAACATGGAATAAAAAGGGAATTTTCCACTGGAAGAACTCCTTAGCAAAATGATGTGGTAGAAAGGACGAACAAAACAGTTCAAAAAATGGCTTAGGCTATGCTAGATGAATCTAGAACTCCAACAACCTTCTTGGGTGAAGCTGCATTTGTTTCTATGACTATTCTCAACAAAGTGAATTTTCAGGTAATTAGCAATCAAACTCCATATGAACTTTGTTATGGTAAGCCTCCTACTGTCAAACACTTTAGAGTTTTTGGAAGAAAATGTTTTATCAAAGGGACTGATGAAAAACTTGGTAAGTTTGAACCCAGAGTAGACAAAGGTATTCTTCTTGGTTATTCATCCAGAAGTAAAGGATACAAATGCTATAATAAAAGACTTTAGAAAATTTTTGAAAGCATTGATGTTGTAGTTGATGAAGCATGCATAAATCCATAACAGATGAAATCAACAGAGGAACATGACAATGAGGAAGATGGGGAATGCTTTCCCACATCAAAACAAAATAATATTGAAGAAGAAACCAATGAAGCACCAGAAGAAGATATAACAGATAGAGAAAAGTCTCCATTGAGTTATGTTTAGAAGAATCATCCAGAATCTCAAATTCTAAGAGAAAAGGTGTCTGGAGTATAGACAAGAAGAACTTTTATAGGGACCTCAAGTTATCTAGCATTACTATCCTCCATAGAACCTCAAAATGTAAATGGAGAATGCAAAGATGAATGTTGGGTCAAGGTCATGGATGAATAATTAGACCAAATTGAAAAGAATGATACTTGGGAATTAGTTCCTAGACCTCATGATAAAAATGTTATAGCAACAAAATGGATATTTAAGAATAAGCTGAATGAAAATGAAGAAGTTATTAGAAATAAGGCAAGACTTGTTTGTAAATGGTATGCTCAATAAGAAGGTATAGATTGTGAAGAAACCTTTGCACCTATTGCCAGACTTGAAGCTATAAGGATGTTCCTTTCCCTTTCTAGTTTTTGAAAATTCAAATTATGTCAAATGGATGTGAAATCATCGTTCCTTAATGGAGATTTAGAAAAATAAGTGTATATTGAACAACCCGAAGGATTCATTCTTGTAAATGATGCAAAACCCGTATGAAAGCTCAAAAAGTCTCTCTATGGTCTAAAACAGGCTCCAAGGGCTTGGTATACCACCTTGACAAATATCTACAGCAACAAGGTTTCACAAAAGGTTTTGCACATAGAAATTTATACACAAAGATTGAAAATGATAAACTGCTAATTATTGTTATTTATGTTGATGATATCATCTTTGGTAGCAATGAAGAATCCATGAGTCAGAAGTTTTCTTCAGTAATGTAGTAAGAATTTAAAATGTCCTTGCTTAGTGAACTTACTTATTTTCTTGTTCTACAAGTACCGTAAACAAGAGATGGTATCTTTCTTTCAAAAACCAAATATCTCAAGAAGGTCTTGAAGAATTATGGGATGGAAGACTCTAAACCAGTATGTACTCCAATGGTAACAGGATGTAGTCTCATCTCTAATATTGAATCACCAGCAGTAAACCAACCAACTTACAGATCTATGATTAGAAGTCTGCTTTATCTAACAGGTACCAGACCTGACATCATGCATTCAGTAGGTAGTTTTGGAAGGTTCCAAGCAAATCCAAAGGAATCACATCTCCAGGCAGTTAGAAGAATCTTCAAATATCTTCAAGGAACTCAGGAATTTGGACTATCGTATCCTAAAGATACAGACCTTACTCTCCATGCATATACAGATGCAGATTGGGTAAGAAGTGTTGATGATCAAAAGAGAACTAGTGGAGGTGCATTCTATATGGGTACTCGATTAGTGTCTTGGTTTAGAAAGAAACAAAGTTCGATTGCTTTATATATAGTTGAAGCAGAATATGTGGCTGCTACATCTTACTGCACACAACTACTTTGGATGATACAAACTTTGCAAGGCATTCAGATCACATGTACTCCACCCATCTTGATTCTATGTGATAATACAAGTGCCATCAATATTTCAAAAAATTTAGTCATGCACTCCAAGACCAAGCAGATACCCATTAAGTACCATTTTCTACGAGAACAAGTGCTTGAAAAAAAGTTTAAATTGGAGTATGTTCCCTCCAAAGAATAGGTTGCTGATATATTCACTAAACCGCTTCACAGAGAAACATTAGAATATCTCAAACAAAATCTGGGAGTAGTTGCTGCATCATCTTGTTGTTAAATCTATTTTTTTTAAGAGGAAGGTTATTATATGCGGGTTTCATGAAGTATGGTCACGCATACATGTGCGTTTCTGTGGCTGAAGGAGAATATATGTTTTCCTGATAGAAAAATAGTGGGGCAAGCTCTGATATGGGTGCTCTGCGTAATATTCATGATTACAATCTGATGATATGATTTGTTCATTTATTTTTTGATGAATGACTTGTTGACAATGCACAGGTAGCACAAGCTCATGGGGAGCATTAGTCTTCACACACATTCATCATTGTTGGCATCATGGTTGCTGAGTTTAGCTATGGCTTCAAATACTTATATCATTTGTTGCATAAGTCATGTAAAGTTCTAGGGTGTGATATGACTTCTTCTGTCATGGTGTATATTTCAATGAGTCCTGTTGGACATATGATGTAATTTTTTATCCCCACCTTGCATGGGATGGATGATGTAATAATTGTTGTATTTTTGTCATGTATAAACAATTGGTATATCACCACTTGATTGGGTGGATGAGTTAAATGTGGTGTGTCCCCACTTGGTTGGGTGATTGATGTATGTATTAGTCATTGTTCATAAGGAGGTCATACTTACATAGTTGAGTTATAGAGTCATGTTATTCCTTTGAATCATATCTCTACAGACTCAGCATGTACCCAGGGGGAGTATAGACAACATAATGTATATCAAAGGAGGAAAGTTGCTTGGTTCGGCCTTTTCCCTTGATGTCAAAGCGGGAGAGTATTTTGGTATTGCATGTTATCTCTAACAGTTTCTACAACTTGTAGTAATCAACACCATCATGGTTTCCATCAAGTCCAAAGGGGGAGATTGTTGGCATTATGATGAAAGTGTTGTCCTCGATGGTAACTCACTCACAAGTAAATTCAGTTTTGATAAAAGGCAACTCATAATACAACAAGAATATTCAGAGGTAACAGGGCATTGGTATAGAAGAATAGTAAGATGGAACTAAGGTCTACTGATCAAAATCAGGAAGGTGAAGGAAAAGGTTGATGTAAAGAAGTTTAAGAAGTATACGCAAGTCCACTTAGTCAAAACAATGTATACATGCTGGTTCATAGAACAAAAAGAGCGTATATGTATACACACACTATCACAAGAGGAAAAGTGTGTACAAGTTGGAAAATCAAGGTTTTGGTCAAAGGTATTTGGTTTGAGGTATTTGGTCTGAGGTATTTAGTCCGCGATATTAGTCAGAGGTATTTGTTCCAAGGTATTAGTCCTAAGTGGTTTTGGTCCAAGGTATTAAAAAAGGCCTAAAAATATATAAGGAGGAGAAGATCATTACACCAGGTGGTGCAAGTGAATGGGTTTCTAAGGAATACTTCTATCTGAAGTATATTTTATGTTGCAGGGGTTATGTTGGTCATTTGGTCTGAAATATTTATGTGCACCTTGAATTCAATGTTGGATCAGGATCATGAGACTTGAAATGACTTATCATTGAATGATTTGATATCGGTTGGAATAGATCTAATTATGTACACTTGTTTAACTCATTAAATATCATGATCTAGCTTTGTCTGATGTTCGAAATTGTAGCAAAGTTATGAGACAATATTTGTAGATCTGTACATTGGTTTGTCTCGCCAAAAGAGCATGTACACGTAGGTTCTACTCTTCCAAGTAGTGTATACAAAAGAAAATCCTTTTTCTTCAGATTTGACTGATTTATCTGATCATTTCTATTGTTTTACTATTGTATGTCAATGAAGTCTTCTTAGATCTGAATGTAAAAATGAATGCATAAGGAGTTCTGTATCCAATTTATTGATTTAATAAGTGAGAAGGGTGATCTCTGCTACTGCCTGTACAAATCTATGTAAATACACAGTAGATGGTCATCATACTACTGGTTGGTGCAGACTTGATTAAAAAAATTTATGTTTCAATAGTTTTGAAGGTATATGTAGGTTTGATTACAAGAAGTAGCGTAAAATGCAGGTTGGGTTCAATAAAGTAGCATATACACTCTGATGCATGATTTTTGAGGTTGCAGCTGGTTCTAATGATGATGCAAGTTTTTGGGTTCAGCACAACGTTTTGGTGACAGTGATCTGATTGTTTAGATTAATTGATTGTTGGTTGATGCAATCTAAGTTTCAAATTTTTTAATGGGTCTAGTATGAAAATTTGATGAAACAAGGCCTTCATGTGTATTGTTGTGTACCAAGAGCATCCAATCTCAAAATTTATGAAACGTGGTCCCTAGAGGAGGAGAGAAGGTTGTAGCCTTCTGTAGGCTAGTTCCTACATACTAGTAATCACATTGGCTAGTACAAGAGCTAGGGGGTGGCATCTCCCTTCCAATAGAAGCTGGAAAATGAGAGAAGGTTGTAGCCTTCTACATGTGGGTGCCTACGTACTAGTATGAGTCTACACCAGTACAAGATTGTAAACAAATTTTCTTATTATTAAAAGAAGACAGACATGACAGTAGTAGGTGGTTTTCACCCACATTGGGTTTCCACCTTAAATCTTGGTGTTCATGTGTGTTGCTTATGTGTGATGGTTTATTTTGTCTTTACTGCTCTCTTTAATAAGTTACTGATGCATTGGTTAAAGATCAACACATGATAAATTGTCTAAATCACAAGTTTTTTGGGTGTACGCTAGCTTTTCTAATCATAGATATGTGTACACGCTAGTTCATTTAACAGAAATAGCATATATAAATATGTTTGAGAAAAGAAAAAATATTGATCAGATAATACCAATTCACCCCCCTCTCAATATTATTTACAACACTTTCTTACAGCACACGCACCTTCGACCTTTCTCACAGCACAAGAACTTTCAGTCATTCTCACACAACATAGGTGACTTCGGCCTTTCTCACATAGTGCAACCAACTACGGCCTTGCTCAGAGCAACGTACATGCAACTTCTGCCTTACTCATGGAGAACACAGGAAACATCTGCCTTTACTCACAGTAGTGCAGTTTTCAGGGTCTCTTAACTCATCATAGACATTCTCAACCTTCCCTTGCAAAATTGGCTCTCTCTCAGCCTTACATAGAAATTCACTCACTCAGATATTTTTCACTTAGCTTACTTGTAATTATGTTGCTTTTCCCCCTCTTTCCTCATTTGAGCTCCTATATTTTATTCCTCTACTGCCCGCCAATCGATGCTTCCACTTTTTCCTATACTCACACTGTTCAAGTATACCTCGAGATGGCTCTACCATTCTACTATCACATTTGAATTGATCTCTACCATTGCATTAACCATGAGAGTAGGCACTTGATAGTTTCTCCATACTGAGAGTGAATTCTCAGTCCACCTACACACTCCACCAGGTACAGTCCTCTATGTGAACAAGTCCCCTCTCACTGAGGCTCTCCATGCACATTCATGGTTTCGCATGGCTTGGCTATCCTTCAGCATGGATTCTTAACTGTACTTAAGCATGTCCTTCCTTGCCATTTTTCGTCTCTTGTTTGTTTCTTGTTATAGTGCAGAAACATTAATCAACCTTACAGTTCTTCATTGCCTAACTACATGGATTTCCATGCTAACAAATTAATTCTCAGATGACCTGCACACTACTTCATGAGCCCCATTCTTTCATTTAACACACTAAAGATGTGCATTAGAGCATGAAGATGGCTTGTATCACCTAAAGTCAGACCTAACACTCCTTCCCAAAGATCATGGTCTTTACTACCTTGACCCAACTATCTTTGATATCTGCCATTACTCTTGAGACCAACTCCTCTGTGTCTGCACTCAACTCACATTTGCAGACCCATATGCCTTTAACTCACTGTACTATGCTATCTAAGAAATTCCACATCGCAACTTCACAATAGTGAAATGTTCCTACTGGGGGCCAATGTTCCTTTGCTATGCTCTACGCACTTGGCTCTATGGATTTACATGACCAAGAGCCTACCCAATATCAGAAGTTCCCTCCATCAGATCTTTTCAATAACTATTATAAAGTTTCGATATCCTAATCCTACAATTGTCGATCTCCTTCTGCTTAGCCCTTACTGCACTTATCATTATAGAACTGCTACCTATGACCTAACTCTTAGCATTAAGGTGCTAAGCCTTCAGACTCTGCCGGGGGTCTTTCCCCCTTTGTTAGTAGCTCTTTTCCCTTGGTCCATTGAGCTCTTATGACCATGTGCCAATGAATATCAGAAGCCCTTTATATTAGAGATTTTCAACACAATCACTTCCATGTGGCAACTCCATAGAGGTGACACATGTCACCTAGTTATGGTGCATTATACTCCCCAATATGGTCGAATATGCCTACCACGCGTCCTGTCATACTGCCACATCATGCTGACATCAGCTTGCACTCTACTTTATGAGAGCCAATCACATGTTGTCATGTTTCCTTATTGCAGCCAATCACATGCGGTCATGTGTCGTACTAGAGGAGAGAGAGGAGGACACATCAACCTTGGTTTTGCACCGAAATCCTCTTTTAGTTCTCTTTTGGCATTCCTCAATGCTTTTAAAGGCTTATCAACACTTATCGATATCACAATATTTTAAATTTTTCTCACTTGACAAAGTTTCGTTCTTGGGATCTCTGACGGTCCTATACACTAATCTACAGAATTTTGGTGTCCTCCAAGCTCTGATATGACTTGATCCAATGTATCACACCTTCGATATATGATATTGCCGATATACTAACCTCTAACATTCCAATGTGCCAATACAACGATCTCCATGGTTTCGATCTCATGATGCACTGATACGCTGACCTCCAATCATCGATGTGTTGATATGATGACCTTTGATGACCGATGCACTGATATGATGACCTCCGACAATCCGATCTCTGATATGCTCATATTCCTTCCTGTCTAAGGCTTCAAATCCTATAAATTTAGTAAGCCATAACTTTTGAACCAAGAATCCATTTCTAGACTTTCATATGTTGTTGGAAATCACTTCCAAAGCACTTTCTAATGGAGAGGGTCTGATGTAGGTTTTGAGCTCATATGCTACCATTAATATGGCTCCAAAATCTCTACCACTATTATACTTCTTGACTCTCTAATCAGCTGAACTCACAACCACTATGATGATCCTTTGAATGAAGCCTGTAGCTACCATGAGATTTCATCCTAGGCCATCACTTTCGACATTTGTTGTGACAAGCATACAAGATAGTCTAGTTGACATCAATTCCAACACTCCTACCAACAGTTAGGCACTACTCCTGCCAATAATTAGGCACTGCCAACTACCCAAAACATCTTCCTAGCATGACTATTGACATCAATGGCAACACACCTACAGATGCCTTGACTAGGCCACTCACCATCCAAATAATGCTAAGTGTCCAAGAAATCACTATCATCATCACCATTATCATCTCATGCCACTTGAGCTCCCACTTGATTTCTATCTTGTTTTGGGTTTTCTGCATATTGAAAGAGAGAAATAGATCGCTGAAGCATAAAGACATCAAAAGACCTATCCAACAGAGGGTGATTTACAAAACCATGTTGTATATCTCCTTCACCAAGTGTTATTAACAAAAGGATTATTCATTTAAAGTCTTATTCTATTGGGTTATTGCATCAGTTATTTCTTGTTCTTGTATGTTTTAGATTGGACATGATATTTTTGTTATAGATTTTTCTTCTTTTCTCGCTGTGGATCTGAAGCATAAATAGACACATCTTATAGTTAGGGTCACTTGTCACCAATAACTTAAGTGAAGTATTTTTGATACACTTACTAATAATTTTCATACTAAAAAATGGAAACTCCATTGGGTATTTAGCTACATAGTCATTAACAAAGGGAGACTCCAATGGTGTAGTAATTTATATCCTTGGTGACTGTGATTTAAGTGGTTTTTAGTATTTTCTCTAGCTATCTTTCGACTCTCAATATCTATTTTTAGATCTTCTTTCTTCTTTTGAATATTTTTTTTAAATTTTGTTGGTTTTCGACAAGTTCTAGGTACCATCCAAGTAGGAGATGACAAAATCTGGGTGAGATCTACCGATCGAGACTCTTGGGAGAAAAAATAACTTTTTATCCCCATACCTACATTTTGGAATGACTTTTTGGCTAGATTTCTGCACTCCAATGCTCTTTCTAGGTCAAAAACTATGTTTTGCACTTTTTTAGAAATTTTTTCAGATTCGCTGACTATCTTGTGTGTGTAATACAAAGAGTTTTTGTTATTTCTAGAGTCACCCCTAGCCCTATATTCTTTTAGTAATTTCTCATTGAGGAAGAAAAAACCCCCCTAGGGTTTAGAGTACACCTCCATCATTTAGGAAGAGATTTATTGAGTTGAGGAGTCTAGGATACAACACTTTCAACTATTGATTTTTAGGGTTTTGTCCATTATTTTAGAACCCTCTTGATAGATTTATTCATCATTTTAATCCCTTTATATTTTGTTGTTTTCTTTCCTGCTTAGGATCCCCTTGATTTCCCTAGGTTTTTGGAGCTTCTTTCCTATTCTTTGCAACATTTTTCACCTCTGATTTTTGTTGTTTGTCTCCACCATTTACAGCAGATTTTTGCCTTTATATCGTAGTCCCTCAGAAATTAGATTCTTTGGCCAATTATGTGTCTTTGAGTAGCTTCTTTTCCACCTCTATTTTATCTTCTTGATAGCCTTCTTGGGTGGGGTTTTGGGTGCCTGATTTTCTGTTTATTTTTCTCTACATTTTCAACACTTCATTTTTAGCAACACATGGCATTATAAAACATTCTCAATTCACTCATCCACTTGACACATCATTTTCACACACTCACAGCCTAAGTGAACATGAGCTTGGTTAACAGGGCCAAACCAAGACTTGAAACACTACACCTTAGTAATGCAACACACATAGATTAAGCCTACTTGGTCACCATGGCCAAAAAATATGTGTAGTTAGGTGTACGATTAGTGGGATAGGATTTCATTAACACCCATTGATCACTTACATTGAGACATATAAATTGACATATTAGGGAGATTAAAACCCTTCACCATCTCACGGTCCAAAGTCAGAGTGTGTCAAAAACTCAATTCTGAGGGGGTTAGGATAGCTCATTGTGCAAGTGGTTCTCCTCGGGGCTACCCAACCCATGGTAGGGAATTGCATGAGGTGACTAATTACCAAGAATCTCAAGACTCAACTACCCCTGTGAGCCGAAGGTAACCATTGTAACCAATCATAGGAAACAAACCTATAGGACTGGTTGTGGGTAGCAATTGGTTCTATACCCCACTTTCATCTGGAAAAATCTGTTGCACCAGTTTCCTTTATGACATCTAACTCCTCCCCATCAAGTTAGAGTTCATTTTCCCAATCCTCCATTGACTCGTCATCCTGAATCTGATTTTGTTGATTCTTCTAGCTCCTCCTTTGATTCCACGTCTTCCCAAACTTGTACCACCACCATGTCAGGCACCAACATGGGTGAGGGAAACCAAGGTGGTAACCAAGATAATTAGAAAAGTGGAACCTCTACGGTTATGGTCATTCCTACTCCATTTCTTCCCTCTATGGTTGGTTTGAGCATCCATTATTTTAGCCAGATCATCAACGACCCTCTTTTTCATGACCCCACTTAGCCTCCTGTGCCTACCAAGCTTCCTTCGAGCATCCCTAACTTCAGACGTAATCTTCGAGAAGTTCCCACAAATCATGTTTGCTCATTTCATATGTAGTATTTATCCAATTCCATCCTTGAAGACTTCATTCAACTTTGTTTGTTCCAGCACACCCTTATTGGCACTGCTACCAAGTGGTATTTGGACCAACCACACACCTCCCATTCGACATTCATGACTCTTACCAAATATATTTTGTTACACTTCCAGTCACCCCTCTGCTATGACACAAGTTTCAAACTCTTGACCTCTTTTTGCCAAACTTCTGCCACCCGCCTATCTGACCATGTTCAAGAATGGCATCGAAGGAGGACCATATGCAAAGATCCTAAATTTGAAGACCGTGTTTATATGGACTGGTTCCTTAGATTTATTCTGGCCCCCATTGGTAAATATATCACCTCCCACTTCCCCCTATCTGAGGAAGATATGCTCTAAGTAGCTTTGAAATATGACTTGATCTATGCACAATCAAGATATGTTTATATTGTCATTCCAGATCTGCCTTGACTTGGTGCTGCTAATGCACAGAATGCATCTCATGTTGTTGATCATATCATTGGACTATCTAACACTCTCCACCTCCACCATATCCTCAACCTCACATGAGTTTTTTTAAACCCTAGGGGGATAGTTCCACTTACACATATTCCCCTTCTACCCCTTCCCATGGAAAATGTACCAAGGTTCAAGCACATGATACGCATATTCCCATCTGCATTGGTTGATGTTAGGGCCAGCTATTAGTTCACTTAGTTATCACAATGTTGTCACCAGTAATTTCTATTCTTATGCACCACGTAGCGCTCCAACCCCTTTGGCACCAATGCCCCAACCTCCCAAGCCTCCTCCACCTCTGCCACAATAACAACCACCTCCTTAAGGTCAAGTATATGCTTAGTAGAGTGCAACCAATCCTCCCAAACCCAAGGGAAATAATAAGAGGAAGGGTAACCAAAACTGACCATCTCAAGGTAACCAGGGACACTAAGGTCCACCACCTAATGCCCCTCAGAGTAACCAACCTACTCCTACAATCCAGCAACAAGACGAACAACCCAAGAAAAATAAGGCTCTTCATATGAATAAATCTTGTGCCTATTGCAAAGTATATGGCCATTATACTCATGAATGTGCCTCATTACCTTAAATGGCATGAGAAGCTTAAGTAAATACTTATAAAGGACCTTATCCCATAGCTCCACCTCCTCCTCCTAGTTCATCACAACTAGTTATTATTACCAATCCTTTTCCTCACAAGGGATATATATTTGCCCAACCCACACAGTGTAATGTAGCTCCTCCACCTTCACAATTTGGACCAAAAAATTACTAGATTCTCATGATGAATTTTGACAAAGTTAACACCCAAAAAGTCAACCTCCAGACTCGATCACGCTAATATGACAAGCCCCCTATAAAGTCAGTGTCTGATTCCCACCAGACATTCCCATCCCAACGGAAATTTCTACTCTCTTATTTAGGCATTGTGGATCCTTCTAACGATCATATGATTATCTTTGACATTCATAAAGTAGAACATCACCCTTTCCTTCCTCAGTTGCCTTTCAAATACCAGTGTCCATAAAGAACTCCATAGTTTAGCAGTGTATCATAGATGAAACAACCTCCATATTTGTGATGTTGGTGTTTAGAAGAAACTTGGTTCCCCTGACCTCCCATCCACTATCACTATCCATGCTTGGGGAAGTCATCCCTCGCAGCCCCTCTATTTGTATCGCAACTATCCTATCAGTGTTGCCGCTAAGACTGTCTTAATTGATAATGAAGTCATTGATGCCACATTAGATTATAACATATTGTTAAGTATCAGTTACACCTATTTCATGCCCATTGTCTCATCCACTATCTTTCGCAATATGTTCTCCCCCCACAATGGGAAGATCATCACTATCGATTAGTGGACTTACCATGACCCTCAGTCTCAGACATTTCCTTAGACCACTATCTCATCGATGAATGGAAATAAGACAATCCCTTCTTTTACCGATGTGTCCCTTGGATTCTATAAAGATTCCATGCTGCTTGGGGCTTATTATGGCCCACCTCCTACTCCTTCTTAGCCTAACTTGTCCACTTGTTGCAAGCTTCAGGAATTGTGGGCTGCCCAAAAAAGGTCTTGTACGCCTTCACAATAACCAACTCCTATGCAACCTCCTACTCCTATCTACACCCATCCTTCAGGTACATTTCCTCCTGACTCATTTCCTTCTACTAGTATCTTTCCCACCCCTTTTCATTCTGAAACCATTCCCCATGTCTTAATCATTTCAATGCAGTTCCCCTAGGTGATTACCCTTCTAGCCAAATGCCTTTCTTATCTCTGCCTCCTGGAATTCATTCTACCCCTGTCATGGCTACATTGAGTTTACCTAAAATTACTTTTGGGATCATAATTTGGTATATTGATCCTCTCGCAAACACTTATCCTACTGAAGTAAAAAATTACATAGATTTGACCTCAGTTCGTACCCCTTCCTTTAATTTAGTTCAACAACAACCTCAATAGGAAGCCAATCTTGTTTCGAAAGCATCTAGTGAGGGGGGGAAAGCCTAGAAGAAGGGAAACAAAGACAAGCGACCCCAAACAATTCCATCTCATCCTAAGTGTCAAAATCGTACTCCTCCATGCATTTTGTGTGATGTTTTCAGGCATGCCACCAATATATATCTTGAGCTGAATCATATCAAGAATGTGGTGTCTGATACCTTTCCTAACTCTAACATTCATGAGGTCCATGTCACCTTACCCGAGTCAGATAATAAGAAAATATCATTTTACATGAATAACCCTTGTGCTTTGTGTGATAATTATGACCATTATTCCCATTATTTTCCCCATATTGATAATTTTTGCGATACACTCATAGCGATTCCACTTCCCCTCTACCTACAGGTTCTAGTCCAATTATTATGCCAGAATGGGAGGTTTCCTAAGCCACCATTATGATTCCCCCTTCTGATGTCAAGATGATGGATATTTCCACCCCTATTCTCTACCTATCATCATTCATGGTATCGATCTATTAGGTATTTCTTAACATTTCCTATTGTGATTTGATCGAACCTCCTTCAATGAACACTTTAATCTCAACATCTATTGATGTTACATCTATAGATAATCTATCTCCTCTTTTTGATGATGCACATGTGAAAATTGTCTCCCATGATGATGATTGGTTCAATAACACTAAGTGATATGGTGAATAGCCGGTGGTGCTTCTCCATGTGGTTCGATAAGCCCACAGTGCCTCGGGTAGTCGGGCGGCCCAATCATGGCGATGTGAGGCAACAGTTTTTGTCAAAATGGACTCTATTACCTTATTGCTGCTCTCCACTTGCCCGTTTGCTTGTGTATGGTATGGGGTAGTAATCTTATGCTGAACATGATAGTTATTGAGCGTTGCAGCTAATTTATGCCCCACAAATTGTGGTCCTCCATCTGTGATCACTTCCCTTGGAAGACCATCACGTACAAACAAATGGAGCAAGAACTGTATTACCGAATCTTCTGTAGCTCTAGGCAAGGCCTCCGCTTCAACCCATTTGGTAACGTATTCAGTTGCCACCAAACTATAGGTTCTTTGGTTTGATGGCGGGTTGATGGGTCCGACGAAGTCCAGAGCCCAGCGTTCGAAAGGTTCGATCACTAATTGAGGCCGCAAAGGCATTTCATTTGCTGGACCAGCTCGTCATGCACGCTGACAGCTATCACAGGTCTGGACAAATTTTTTCGCATCTTTGAAAATTGTACGCCAGTAATACCCCATTTGTAATACTTTATGTGCTGTTCTTCGTTCGGAAAAATGTCCTCCACATGGCCCGTCGTGGTAGGCTTTCAAGATATCAAAGATTTCGTCCTCCCGAATACATCTTCTGATTTCTAGATCTGCACCTGTGTGAAACAAATAGCCCCCAACCCAGGAAAATCGGTTGCTTTTATGAACAATCTGCTTCCGTTCATTGGGGGTTAAATGTTTTGGAAGTTTACCTATTGCAAGATAGTTAGCAACATCAGCGTACCAGGGAGTTTGAACGGCAATAGCAAATAGGTGTTCATCTAGAAATTGGTCCTCGACTGCTGCTGTTTCAATTGATTTTGCTATCCTTGAAAGAAAATCAGCTACAGGGTTCTCCTTCCCTGGTTGATCTCTGATCGTAATATCAAACTCCTATAATAGGATCAACCACCTGGTTATTCTTCCATTTGTAACAGGTTTATTTGCTAAATACTTGATAGCAGAATGGTCTGTATATAAAATAACGGGATAACCTGTAATATAGTGTCTAAATTTATTAATAGTGTGTATCACAGCTAAGAATTCTTTTTCGGTGATAGTATAATTTAATTCAGCAGGGGCCAAATTTTTTCTGATGTAATAGATAGCGTATGGTCTTTTATCCTCTTCTTGGCCCAAAACTGCACCGATTGCTGTGTCTGAAGCGTCGGTTGAAATTTGGAATGGTAAATTCCAATTAGGTCCTCGGAGGACTGGAGCTGTAGATACCAACTTCTTTAGTTCTTTGAAGGCTCGATCACATTTCTCTGTCCATAAGAAGTCAACATTTCCAGTTAATGCGTGTAAAGGTGCAGCAATATGTGAATAATGTTGTATGAATCTTCTATAATACCTAGAAAAACCAAGGAAACTGCGTACCTCTCTTTGATTAGTGGGGGTTGGAATAAGCAAAAGTATTTGAATTTTAGCCGGGTCTACCTGAATACCAGCTGCTGAGATATAATGTCCCAGTATGAGTCCTTCGGTCATCATCATGTAACACTTTTCGTGACTCAAGCAAAGCCTGGTGGCAATGCAACATTCTAGGACTTTTTCGAGAGTATCTAGAGCTGGATCAAAGTCATCTCCATATGGTGTGAAGTCGTCCATGTAGACTTCCAATCCATCATTGATTAAATCTGCACAGATGCTAAGAACAACCCTTTGGAATGTGGTCGGAGAATTACATAATCCAAAGGGTAAGACTCGATAAGCGAATGTTCCCCAGGGGCAAGTAAAGGTAGTCTTATCCTGGTCTTCAGGGGCAATCTGAATCTGATTGTATCCGCTGAAGCCGTCCAAGAAAGAAAAGAATTTCTTGCCTGCTAAGGTGTCTAGTACTTGATCTATGAATGGGAGAGGGAAGTGATCTTTTTGTGTATCTTTGTTTAATTCTCTATAATCGACACAGATCCTCCATTTCCCATTCTTTTTAGGTACTACCACAAGTGGGGAGACCCATTTGCTGTCAGAAATAGGATAAATAAAATTAACGTCTAGAAGTTTCTGAAGCTCATCTTTTACAATGTCTTTTAAGTGGGGATTGAGTATTCTTTGCGGTTGACGAACAAGTCTTGCATCTTTCTCGATATAAATACGATGTGTGCATAGCTGGGGATCAATCCCTTTCATATCGGGATAGTCCCATGCAACTGCCTCCTGATACTTTCGTAACAGCTGGATGAGTTTTGTCTCTTGCTCTGGTGTCAGGTTAGCGTTAATATTTAAAGTTTTCCCCGATTCAATTTGCACTACTTTGCTATTAGTGACGGAAGTCACAGGTATGATTTGGTCATGTCCATCTTTCAGGGGATCCTCCTCTAATTCATTGTCAAATGCCGCTTTTATCATACAACAGTGTGCATACGATGTGGAGTCAGTTTGATTAATGAATTTATTGATGGCGTCATCTTCAGTTTGATCTTTGAAATCTAGCGCTTCCTGGACTATTAATGGGGGTCTAATATTGTCAGTGATATATGAGGTAGGGCGGAGGTTGGTTAGTGATGTATGAGGTGTGATGCTTGGCTATGGTGGAGGGTACAAAATTAGATTTTTAATATCCGACCCTCTGGTTATAGTCATGTTTCCCTGCCGGCAACCAATATAGGTGTCAGCAGTAGCGAGCCACGGTCTACCTAGAATTAGCAGATGTCCATCTAGTCGGGTTTTTGGATTAATTATCAGGAAATCGGTCGGGTATTCCCAAGAGTCTACTGAAACCATAATATCATACAAGGTGCCTTCTGGTCTTATTACTGATCGGTCGGCTAGTTCTAACAAAGTGGAAGTAGGTTCTACTGATGTAATTCCGAGCTTCTAGCAAGTTGATGTTGTCAGGATGTTAATTGCAGCCCCTAGATCAACTAAAACATTGGTCAAGGTCTCCCCACAGATTTGAACAGTGACAATTGGGTTTCCAGGGTCCTCGTATTTGACTGGTGTCTCTTTTCCTGATAGGAGGTCAGATAAGGTGCCGACTACCTGGACTTTTGGGTTAGAGGTTATATTTCTTTTTGGTTTTCTGCTAAAGAGGTCTTTTATGGTTTTTGTATATATGGGGATATCTTGTATAGCTTGAAGGAAAGGAATTCTTATATACAAGTTTTGAAGTTCTCCCAGAATATCGAAATCTGGATATTGCGTTGGTCGCGGGATGGCCAATCGTTCTGGGAAAGGTTGAGGAGATGTAATTACTCGCTGATGGGCTTGGTCTTTGCCTACATCTTCCTCTTGTGATGATTGTGTTATAGGCAACAGATCTTCAATGTGAGTTGTTCTATGTCCCTCAGTTTCTATTATTTGCCCAGATCATAACTGGAGATCATTGCACTCCTGCAGATCCGGTTCAATCTCCGGGGATTCTGTAATTTGAAGAGATTGAACTGGTCTATTATTTGGATTAGGGTTGGGTTGGGCTGGGAGCTGCGGTCTCAAGTTAGGCTGGGGATTTCATTGTAAGGCTGGCAGAGTTGGTTGAGGGAGCGGGATTGATCCTGGCGATTGATATGTTGATCTTGGCCAGTTTGTCTGCCAGGGTGAACCTTGCGAAGTAGAAGGGGTCCATTGTGGAGGATATGCATTATTCTGCCAGTATGGTGGGGGATATGGGATGTTTGGCCAACCAGATTGATTCATCCAAGGATTCGGAGTAGGGAACATTTGAGGTGACCAATTCAAAAATGGGTGCTGAGACTGGTTTTGCCACATATTCTGTTGCTGAGCATTAAACTGCGGGGGTTGAAAAGAAGAAGAGGGGTCTGAAAACATACTAGATTGCCTTGGCTGCCATTGACGACACTGGTTAATAAAATATACTGATTCTGGATCCTCTTCTGCTTATTTGTATACTGCCTTCAAACCAGGAAGTGAGGGGCAGATTTCAGTCAGGTGGTCCTTGGTACAGATAGCACATGTTTGAACTGTATCGAGCGGGCATTCCTTGTGGCTATGTTTCTTCCTACATCGAGGACAGAAGATTGCTAGATTTTGTTCCGCCTCTGCTTGCTTCTGCTTAGCCTACACAATATCAAGCTGTGTAGTCAATGTCCCCAGGATATCAGTTTTAAAATTTTCTAGCAAATTTCCAAGTTCGACACGTGTTACTCCCTCTGTTGATGTTCTGTGATCTCTGGTAAAGCGATCATATTCTGCTGGTTTTATCCTTGTGCTTCCTCTTGAGCTCCTGATACACAGATCAATGATGTCAGCGAAATTTTCCTGATAAATGTCTCCTTTCCCCATAATATTCAATGTTTCAATCCATTGCTCTTTCATACCTCTAATTAATGCAGTTTTCAATACATTATCAGGCAGAGGCAACGATGCATAGGGAGATCTTTGCAAGTTATATTGGAAATGTTCTACATATTCTTCTAGAGTTTCGTTTGGTCTGGCTAACATTTGAAAAATTTCATCTTTTAACTCTCTTGACCTACAGTAATCCTGATATTTCTTTAAAAAAGCTTCTTTCATTTGATCCCAATTGTTAATAACCCCACCACCTAAACCCATAAACCATCTCAAGGCGGCCCCTTTTAATGTGGAGGGGAATAATTTTAATTTCTGGGGATCGGTAGTGTAATCGTATCCTCTACATAATACATCAAATTCGAACAAGAATGCATCTGTATCCTCCGATGTAAGGCCATGGAATGTGGGGATATGCTGGAGGGCGATGGCTTTCATGGGCACATTCGCTGCAGAGTCTACTATAGGGTATTGCAATGTGGAGGTCTGGGTATTTGGCTGATTATGTGCCATGGGATCAAATATATGCCAGTAATCTTCAGGAATTTCTAAGAGAGTGTTCCTTGGTTGAGTAGGGGTAGTCTCAATGGGGATTGTTTTGAAAGCACTCCCTTTATCAGGGATAATGATGGTCCCCACTATCTGAGGTGAATGAATTCCTTCAACAAGAATTTTTGCAGCGCTTCCTTTATCCGGACTACTCAAAGGCTGGTTTGCTTCGTTAGGAGATCTAGATTCCCTGATTTCCCCTGTTTCTCCTTCTCCTTCACAAAGGTTACTAAGATTCCCTTCGTGCAACAGTCCAGGAGTCAAATTTTCAACTTCTTGAAAGTCCTGCTCTTCTGTTCGACTGTGCGCCTCCGCAAAGGCTTCAGATGGTGATTCTGAGGCCTGAAGGGAACTAGTAGGTTGTTTAGAATTGGTTTTCCTATAACCTACTGATGGCTGAGATTCGGCTTTCTTATAGATTTCGTCTATGAAGGTCGTTCGCCCAAGGGTCACCGGCCCCTTGGCTTTTTCGGCTTTAGATGAAAGCTTCTGATTTTTTTCAGGCTTTTTCTACTTAGTCATGCACTCCAATTAAACTACTAAATCCTATTAAACCAATCAACTTCTGCTGGGAAGGTGGACGGTGGAGCAGGGATTTTACATGCTCCGTACATAGGTTCTTACCTTCCGTTTTTAAAATCCAATTCCCCCCTAGCAGACTCGCACACTACCCTGTTTTAAAAACAAATGGCTATACCCTTCCCCGGCAACGGCGCCAAAATGTAGAGCTGTAACAAGGGCCTTTTTCACCTCTAGTTATCTCACATTACAAGTCAATCCGGGAACGTTTTTGTTATTGCGAAGGGTATCTTAGTTTGAGGCGATTTGTCAGAGTAATTCTTTGTAGTATAGATCTAAGGAATACAAGAGTAAATGGATGCTAGGCTATGCTAAATTACTTCTACATAAAGAATTCACCCATGGCAACTTTGTCAGTCAAGGGTACGGAAGCAGTAACCCATCCCTTTAGAAACTGATAAAGGAAAAGAAATTAGAGTATGGATCATGGATCTGGGAGCATAATAGCGTCTGTTGTGTCTCACGACAGCCTTGATCCTCCTCCCACACAATATCAATGAATGCAAGTAAAAGGAACAGCAAGAAAATAGAATGGAACGGCAATTCAGAAATGGAATAGCAACTTGGAAATGGACAGCAGTAAAAAGGAACAGCAGTAAAGAAACTAAATCTCGCGAGTTCAACACTCTTAATTCTTGGCATCCACTCACATACAAATAAAGAGCAATCTTTTGTACAAGTAGACAATTAATCAAATGGAACAACAAATCACCATAAACAGGAAACGTCAATCATATACAAACATAATCTGAAACGATTACCAGTAGTTCATTACTTCAACCATATGTAGCTGAAACATTCCACCTATAAAGTCTGTAACGGAAGTGAACAACTTAGAACAATGTTATGTAATCAATTCTGGCAATATGTTGTAAGCTCGTTACAAAGATTTACAAAAGGGAAACTACTGATAAACAAGTATGGAATAGCATGTACGTATATCAGATTACAGAAGACAGTAAACAAACCATACAAAGCCAAACTGTAATGATACAATCAGCCAGTGTCAGTTGGAGCCGGGCCCTTAGCTCTCAATGGCACACCGTCGTAACTTACTTCAGATGCAAAGGGGAAATAACACCAAATATATTACAGCAAAACTAAGTCTCAAAGAGACTCGATAGTCTGAGTATAACCAATAGTGCAGCTTATAAAACAGAAAGTAAAAATACAAAATATATCTGATATCCCTTAAGTCTTCGATGCCGTCCCTTCTTATACAAGTAATGGCGGAGTTAACTAAACAACAAAATAATTGAACGTAACGGTCCCTCAGGATCAAAGATCCTGAGGGATCTGTTAAACAGTTAACTTCTTTCTTTTTTTCTTCCTAGTCTTCCACACTGACAGTCCTTCATCTCATCCCGGATTGATCTGACTTAATTTACTCGCCCTAGTCTGGACTTTATTCGGAATTAGGGGGACAACCGTTATCTGCTCATGGGACTCTTGTTTAGCACCGCGCCTTCTTACTTTTGTCCTTTCCTGCATGAAAGAAGATACTTTCAGTGATTGGATCATTTATATTCATTCTCATTGCATTCTCCCTATTATATAATAAAGAAAAGATTACAACTATTGCTTGAAACACCACTAAGTTATGCGTTAAAACATACCTTTCCAATGCTCTACAGGTCTCTTTCACCTCTAAGTACCTCACATTAATTTGTCAATCCAGGAACATTTTGTTATTTCAAAGAGTGTCTCAGTATGAGTTTCACATTTGCCAAAGTAATGTTAGTAGTATAGTGCTTAAGAAAATACAAGAGTAAATGGATGTTGGAAAGAAAATCTACTTATAGCAAAATATCTTGAAGCCTGAATCATTCACTCGGAAAAATAAACAATATATCAGTCAAGGGTTCAGTAACAATAACTCATCCCTTTAGAAACTGATGTCCAAAAGTAATCAAGGAACAGATCATCGATCTGGGGACCGAACAACAAATGTCAATGCCCACTACAGTCTCATACCGTTCTTCACACCAAAGCAACAATAACACAAATGATAGGAAATGGAACAACAAATCGGAAATTGTAATGGCAATTAAGTTTAACGAGCAACAACACCTTAGTCTACAAAATCAAATGCAATCAATCATATCCTACGGAAATCAAATGGCAATCCTCTGTCACTAAGGATGAGTCGAACAACACACAAAAATAGAACAACACTAATTAGTGATGGAATATGGAACAGCGCTGAGAATCAAACAATAACTTAACACA
The DNA here is from genome assembly GCA_000404065.3 of Pinus taeda. NCBI lineage: Eukaryota > Viridiplantae > Streptophyta > Pinopsida > Pinales > Pinaceae > Pinus > Pinus taeda. Next base: position 3,626 of record APFE031430306.1, on the reverse strand, counting down.
CGGCACACCTCAATAGTAATCTGATCTTGGTAATTCAAATGCAAATCTTAGTTATAGATAATACGACCATATTTCAGAATGGAACAGCAATGCCCATAGGTTCAACAATCGCAAGGAAATATAATTCCTAAGCTGAGCTCAATAATACCCAAGGATGAGTGCACAACACAGATACTCTGTAATGGAACAACAATAGTGTTCTGTAAAGACTAGCAATATCAGTATTTAAAGAGATAGCAATGTGTTGTAGAGTTATGATGTCTCAGTCTCAAGAAATGATATCACTTAACGAATCAACTATAACAGAGCTGTGAAGTAAAAATAACAGAACATATCAAATTACCAAATAAAGCTGATAAGCAAAACCATGCATAAACTAAAAGTAACAGTACATGAGCAAGTGTTCCTCCAGGGCTGGGCCCTTAGCCTAAAGGGGTACACCGCTTGAAGTTATTCCGAATCACAGATGAAATAGAAACCAAGTTTGTATTAATGCATAAACCAGAATTATAGTAGATCACTTCTCAACAAGAGTCGATGATCAAATTCTCAATTTTAAGAGAAATTACATAAAAACATAACCGATCCCCCAGGCTAATAGTGCTGCCCCTTTCTATATTGGAAAAGGTGGAGATGTCCAGGTACAAAAAATAGTTAAAGTAGTCTCCCTTAGGATCACAGGATCTGAGGGATTCGCCAAACTGTTGGCTCTCAACTATTTTTTTACCTTCTTGCGCCGAGCCGATATCTCCATCTCCTTTCCTTGGCTGATACACTTTGATTTGGTTTTCCTTATTTCTGTGCGGTTCCCCGCCAAAGGGACAACAGTTAATATTGATTCGTCCTTTCCTTTGGAACATCAATCTTTTGTTTTTCCTTCTTCCTGCATAAGAAAATGACAATTGTCAGTATTTTCGTTTTGCATATTAATCTTACAGATTTTGTCATAATTCCTTAGTATCTTCCTAGTTCATGTTACAAAAGGTTTGTAGGTTTTAACGAAAAGAAGCTAATGTAATCACAGTCGATATTTCCAGGAGCAGTTTTTTCCTTGGATGTTTTAGTTCTACCATAATCACATGACCGAGTGGCCACATGGACATTAGAAACCATCATGGAAACATTTGATGATTTCTCCCCTTCTTGGTTGTCCCTTATAGAGGTACCAAGATTTGAATTTGCACCAACAAGCATTTGCTGCCTTTGGGGAAAAGGGTTGGTTAACACAGCTTGAGAGCTAGAAGTCCCTTGATACCCTAACAAGCACTGAGCCTCTTGAATCTTTGGGCAGAGATGCGTTAAATGGTCTGCACTACATAGCTTGCATGGAAACATGACTTTCTTTCTAAACTCATTTCCACCACCACCAGCATTATTGCCAGGTTTATTTGTGTCAGTCTTCCCCTCGAGACTCTTTTTCTTACCTTGTCCTTTATTTTTCCCATTGGAATTTTGATTTCCTTTGGGGTTGGAATATTGGATGTCATTAATGAAAGAGGGTTGAGAAGACGAAGGGTTAGACGATGTGCCCTGATTGGTAGGAGCAGTTTGTAAAGACAACTGCTGTAATTGGCTCAACAGGTTCACTACATTTGTGTCTATGGATCCAATGATACCATCCACATGGGGACCTAGATTCAACTTGGCTATATCAACCTTAGTCCCTGGAGCATCAGGTAAGATTTTTTGTAGAATCCTAGACTGAGAGTAAATCAATTCTAACTGCTGGGCCATAAAAATAGCTTTCTCTTTAGAATAGACTCTGGACAGATAGAAATCCTTAGAGAACTCAGGTTGTAAGGATTTTAAAAACCATTCGAGACAGTATTTTGGAGGAATTTTGGTTTTAATGAACCTCTTTCTCCATCTCCATTCCTGAATATGATCAGAAATGTGAGTTGTCATATCCTAACGAAAATTGGCCAGAAGTTCAATTCCAACATCATAATGGATGGCCAACTGGAAATGATTTAGGAAAATGTTAGCCAAATCGTTGAAATATGTAAAGCTTCCCCTTAGCAACTTTATATACCACTTGGCCACATTGCCAGTTAAGGTGCGTTGAAAGAGTCTCAACCTAACCGAATCATCGATGAGGGAGTTTGATGAGCACCACAAATGGAATGTAGTTACATGGTCACTTGGGTCTTCAACACCCTTCCCCTCAAACTTTGGAATGTTCGATGGGAGTTTGGTTGGGACCAGAGGCTGATTGGATTATTTGTCAATTTCGTGAGATCTAGCAAATTCATCGTTGCGAGAAATGGAAGCCTAGGAGGACCTTGGGGATTCCACCCAGATTTGGTAGAGTTCCCAAAGTTTTGAAAAGATTTGCCGGGATTTTGTAAGGCACCAGGTTGCCTAAAGTAACTAATAGAACCAGCTGAACCAAAAGGCAAACCTTGGGATCTAGCAAAACATGGAGTTTGACCAACTCTGACCAAAACACCTCCATAACCGACAAAGCTCCCTCCTAAAGGATTATAAGGAGTCGATAACCCCTGATAAGGATTCCAAGTAGAAGTTAAGGGAGGAATACTTTGAAATGAGCTAACTGTGGAGTAAGGCCTATTCCCTTGTTGGTCAAAAAATGGATTCCCAGTTCCTATGCCACTAACTGCAGGGTTAGTCCAACCTTGAAAGGGATTGTTGCCCTGTCCTGTAGAAGAAAAAGGCATAGATCCTACCATTGGGTTGGAATATGGTATATGACCACTTCCAAAAGGAAAACCTTGAAATGAACCCAACCCACCCATGATGGATGTGGAGCACTAAATGGAACTGATGGAATACCCTGTGAATGGGTGCCAAACGGGAAAAATCCAGAGCAAGATGCATTGGCTTGGGAATTTCCACTCGTAGAAGGAATGGAGGTAGACCCAACTAAGGATGTGCTAGCAAAAGACCCAAATAAAGATGCAGAGGGGATGGAAATAGTTCCTTCCCCTTGTACTGATGTTGGAGTCTGCATGGTTGTAGCACTTGTGGTAGAAGCCATGCTTTCAGTGGTGGTCATCGAAGATAAGTGCGTAATATGACCTGGACTTGACGGACTATGTGTCAGAGTCCCAACGTATTGTAGTACGTCAGGATGAATAAAAGGTAGAGGAGAATTCAGAGCCAGTATTGACTCTAGGAGTTCTTCTACCTCAATCTTATCTTCCGATTGAAAAAGAACTCGAGAAAGAACTAGGGTGTTCCTCTCTAGTTCTGCGGAAGTACCAGGCCTACCTTGAACACTAATTCTCCCAGGGGGAGGATCAATCCCCGATGCGTCAGCTTCCATGGGATGAAATCTACTTGAAGTGTTTCCTCTATACCTTCTAGGAGAAGGCTCTAAACTTGGTGGTGAAAGACCATGAGGTCTCCTAGACTATTTAGGTGATCGATAAACCACTTTGAATTTTTTATTAATATCTAATTAAAGACTCAAGAAAAAATTAAAGCTAGGCAAACTAAGAGCACAGAGCACACACTAAAAGATCCCTAAAATATGTGAGCCAGACAAACAAATTTCAAGTATTTATGCTCCGAGTGATGAGGAATTGACACCAAAATACAAGAAAGGGAAGTAAGGGGCCTTCCAAAAATAGTTTGGGATAATGAAGGCCCAGTCCTATCAGTGA
>APFE031430302.1:82599-104271 GCA_000404065.3 Pinus taeda | reverse complement strand
TATTTTTATTTTTATAATTATTATTTATTTAATGATAAGGGTGAAGGATATGTTATACCTGGGACATGTTGGCGATCTTGATTTCCCTGATTAAGGGGATCCAGCTCCTGCTAATCTCCAAGCCATCATCTCTGTTCAGATTATGCGGGTGCTTGATAATTTCGAGTGCTTCTCTGATCTTTCGTCTATGATGCTGCTCTTCCCTTGCGATAATTGAGGCGCTTTCCAAGAAGATATGGTGTTTTGTTTTCGAGGAGTGCTCTGCCAACGCTGAAGTACAAGATCTTTCATTCTTAATATCGGTGCCGTGCTCCTTGAGCCTCATCTGTAGGGAGCGACCTGTTTCACCAATGTAGCTTTTTCCACATGAACAATCTATTTTGTAGACTCCTTTAAGCTGATGTTTGTCATTTTTTTCATCTTTTACAGACCTCATACCTTGCCTGATCGTTCCCGGTGCTGAGAAATGTGTGATAATATTTTTCTTCTTTAGGATTTTTGCGATTTTATCTGTAACTCCATGGACCTTACCACACTGAGGTTGGTCTTGGGCCTTGAGACAGCAACCTCCTCTCAGCTTTCTCTATGGCTCTTTTAATTTCCTGTTCCTTGTAGCCTATACTTTTAAATGTTGTGACTAAATGATTCTTTTCTTCATTAAGATGCTCAGAGTCAGAAATTCGAAGGGCCCTGATAGCAAGGGTGTTTAGAACCCCAAACTTTTGAGCTGGGTGAAATCCGCATGGAGGTAACTTTCAGTGTGGGTTGCCTTCCTAAATACCTTATGCCCTAGAGAACCATCCTCTTTTCTGATGATGAGAACATCTAAAAATGGGATGCTCATGTTTTCTTCAAGTTCCATGGTGAATTTTATTTTTGGAGAGATAGAATTTCGGTGCATGAAAAACTTGTCCAGTTCTACTTTGCCATGAGTCCAGTTCAGGAATTGGGGAGGTTCAAGTTGCGCTAACCAAGGAATTCAGCTGGCCAAAATCAGAAGCGCAGTCAATAATTGGGTTCAAAGAAATCACGATGCTACCAAGCAAGACTCCTTGGGAGTTGGATCAAAGGCTGAAAGGTATGATCGGCAAAGCCAACATGACTCTAACAAAGGGATAACACCTTGCATGGTTTGTAGCATCCCTAGCTCCTCATCTGAGGAACGCATTGTCACAACGAAGCATAACAACTCAAGTCGAAGCATTAGAGACCACGATGAGTCTACATGAAACCCCGATACAAGATCCTAGCCTGGGAGTTCAGTAGATACACGCACAGTTAAAAAACATATGCCTTGAGATGCAGAGCCTGAAACGAGATAGAACAGTTCACCCAGAGGTGCGCGAAGAAGTAAGGTGCATAAAGTGCAAAGGTCAGGGCCATGACAAGGACCATTTCCCAGTGTTTGCGAATTACCTCGTGAGAGGAGGATCGATGGCGTTGAGGCCAGAGGCACTAGCACGACCTAGCGCAGTGCCTACATTATGGTGTGCAATTTTTCAAATAGGGGGGAAGCATGCCAAAAACAACTGCCACTTATTGCATAAGTACACGTAGAATTCCCAACAGTTGTTCTGTAATTTCTGTAGGTCAATAGGGCATGATGAGAGCACCTGCAGAAGTTATGACCTGATGATGGATAGGACTCCTACTTACAAACTTCAGGCCAAAATGTGGCCGCTTGACCAAAACACTAGAGTGGCATGCACCGGATTCTAGGGGTGTGCACGAGGCTGAGCGGGAGGAGGATTTGGGAGAGGGCGCAGACAACTCATATGTTACAATTGCGGGGGGCTAGGACATTATGCTTGTGATTGTACAAATCCAACGCATTTGTCGTGCTGGTATTGTACGTTGTTTGATCACGAAATAGAGGATTGTCCCACACTAATAGTGATTTTTCGCGATAAAGGAAGACTCCAACCTACCTCGACTCATAGACTACAAATGATGAGGTCTGAGCTGCACAAAGAGGATCCTATTGTGAGCATTGTACTCCAGAGTGGAAGCAAGATAGGGGATGACAAAGGCAAGCAGCCTGAACAGAGTCCTTGTGTCCACAAGGCTCCAACAAAAGAACCATAATTTGATTTGGAGTGCAATAAGGAAACCTTCATGGAAGCTAGGGAGAGCTTCGCTGATGCCTCCACTTCAGGAAGCAAGGACAGATCAGAGCCGAAAATAAACCCCTCGATGCTCACAATATTCCTGGAAACATGCATGAAACTATTGTGTGACAGTAAGGCTATAAAAGGGCTATAGGAACTCATCAATCGAGGTGCTGGGACCGTGCTAGGTGAATCGTGCGTAGTCAGAAAGGTTGGAAAACATGCGATGAGGACAAGAAGAGAAATGATATTGACCATGCAAATCAGAGAATACAAGATGGATCAAGTGATTCTAGACTTGGAATCAGACGCGAACATTCTGCCAACACAGACATTGGAGCACATGGGGAAGCCTACACTGCAATGGTCTCCTATCTAGCTACGAATGGCGAACCAATATAAAATCCTACATATGGGAAGATTGCAAGGAGTCACTTTAGATATCGAGGGAGCAAGTGCGCTCATAGATTTTGAAGTGATAGAGATTGTTGATGACAACAATAACTACCCCGTGCTATTAGGGATAGATTGGGCCACTGACATGAATGGGGTAATAAATCCAAAGAAGTGCAAGATGATTTTTGAGAACAAGTCTCTACGCGTAGTTGTACCATTGGACCCTGCAGAAGGATCGCATTACACAAAGCCAATGCATGACTATGAGAGCGATTGTGATGTAGATTACATCTGCAAGATAACTGCATGAGAACAAGACTAGGTGAACCCAACCATGGATGGACGAATCTCATGGGAGCACGGAAGTTCCTGTACGTCGGATTCGGATGAAGAAATAGAACAATGGCAGAACCGGTCACACGAGGTAACCACACTAAACTGTAAAACGATCACAAGATCATTGCATTATGTATCTATGGAAATGAGGGATTTGTCTATGTATGATGGGTTAAGAAAGGTAGAGGATTTCTTAAACAAGTTTGAAAACGAGGTGCGAGAACAACAACGCTTCGAAGTGTTGAAATGGGTATTGCGCGCTATGCCGACAAGGTGGTGGGGTACTCACCAAGCAAGTTTTGGGGACTAGTGCATATATAGAAGGATGATGCATGCACGATTTTGGAAGCCCATAATGTGATTGACGAATAAATACCAGGGAGGGGATAGTCCATGGATGCATCTGTCCGCATGGATATGAGCATATGGCAATCAACCTGTACGGAAGCACAAGAACTGCGCATTCACTGTTTCAGTCCACGCATAGGTGTTAGGGGGACAAAAATATGCAAAGCTCCCAAAAGGAGAGCAACAGAGTGAATAGAAGATGGTCGCATAGAATGGTAACCATATGGAGGCATTTAGTGAAGTATGCGAAGCTTTGAACAATGTCTGTTGCATGCAGTGCAGTGCATGAATTGGGACCTGCATGTACTAGCAGTCCTATGGGCGTATAGGGAGACATGCAAGAAACTGACAGGACAGATGCCGTCTAGGCTGAGTTATGGAATAAATGTTGTACTCCCAATGGAGTACCCCAGGCCTAGTTTGCACATAGTAGTGCTGAGGGATATGAAGGGTCGTTGTGCCCTGGAAGGAGGGACTGCATAGTTAGAAGTTGAGGAAGAGTGTGCGAAATCTGATGGTGGTAGTCAACAAAATGATCTTAGACTTTAGGAACTTATGAAAGAAGGGGTCCAATTAAGGAAGAAAAGTGCTTTGATGGAAGCAGAAATTTAGGAACTTATGAAAGAAGGGGTCCAATTAAGGAAGAAAAGTGCTTTGATGGAAGCAGAAGTCAAGAAGCTTGAGGACAAGATAAAGAAAGATTTTCTCGATCAGAAGACCACGGTGGTAAAATAGGGTGTGCGCAATCACGTTGAAAAACTTAGGGACTATCACCATGAGTTGATCACCATGCTGCCTTGGATGGCACCGCATATTACTAAATAGATCAACTAGGATGGGGCACTGCAGATAAGAGAATTCGCAACGCAACCAGTAACAATACAAGATGGATGTTTTCCAGGGAAAGAATTGGATGGCTAGTTGGAACATTACACGGGTGGTGCGGCCACCTGACTAACCACGAGAGCTATAGTCTTAGCACTCCAGGTAGTTGAAAGGAGGATGGGACTATAAATTATTATGCCAGGGAGCTGCGCGATGTTGGAGCTGCGCGCAGGGGTAAGGTGTCACAAGGTCCACGACGGCGCAAGGGAGGCTACGCTGAGACGTGAGTTGGCCGAAAAGTGATCGGTGAAGTCACTATTCATGAAGTGATAATCAACTTGAGGCCAAATGGAGTGGGCTGTAGGAATTTAAGATGCGATTTATGGGCAAGATTTGCACAAATATGCCGCCAAGGGAGCATTAATGAACAAGATTTTGGGGGAATGGTCAAGTTCAAATTCAAAAGGCACTATAAATTACAAAGGGCTGCCCAATAAATAACACTTGGTTGTTTGAGAATTGAGCTATTAATTTGAGCCCTGGTTGTGTTGTATCAAGCATTGATTGAGCCCCTGAGTTCGTGAGTGATAAATTTTTGGACACATAAGATGGTAGCATCAGAGGAAGTTATGGAAATTGCGGAGATAACCGCTGAAGAGGCCGCACAGGCCCTGACTGTGGGAGATGCCCTGTAAGGTGTCGGGATTGTGGCAGAAATCCCAAAATCACCACACACGCCAAGACTAAAGAAGGACAAACAGTCGATGATTCTGGTGTGTGTGTCCCCGCGAAACCCGCTGTGCACCAAGTTAACCATGGAAGAAAAAGGAAAAGCGGTTACTATGGAAACTGAGGAAGAGGAGGAAGACTTGTAGGACCTCATCACTGAGGAAGACGAGGATGAGAGCATGGAGGTAGAAACTGAGCCTTCACACCCTCCAATAAAGTATCCCCACGTGGAAAGGGAAGGTGAAAGTACCTAAGGATCTTGATGCAAGCAAGGGTGCTCTCCAGATGCCGCTTCTCCTGGACAACATAATTTTCGAAGGCGCGCACCTAGGAAGGGTACCAAGCTTAAAGTTTGAAGATTGGGATCTTGTTGACCACGAGAAAATCCCTCACCTAGAGACTGCATAGCTCATGAAGTCGAAACAAAACACCCTGGCATGGATTATCGAATTAGAGTTGCAGAAGTGCTTACGCGGAGTGGTGAAGGCAAGGCTATTAAACCTGCTCTTGGTGCCACATTTTCATTGCACCCCCATAGTGATATTCATCATCATGCATCTCCTTTTCCTGGTGCATGATGGGTGTTTATGGTTGGAGGAGCCCAACCCCATCACAAAGCATTTGATTCATCGCATCACCAACTGCCATGCAACGGAGAGGACCCTGCGGACATCTCACAAGGGAAGAGTAGTGATCTCGCCGTTGTGGAGACGATGAAAAAGAAGTATAAGCTAGAGAAAAAGAAAGGGGCTACGCCATATCCATCATCAACAACATGACCGTTAAAGTGGTGACCCAGATATTGGCGAGCAAGGTCATGCGCAAGCGTCGCACAGACAAGGTACCTACATCGGTGGTCACACTGGATGAACAATGTGTGAAGGGGGTCCAGTTCAACTGGTTCAAGTTTTTGTGCCACAAATTTCTAGAGAATTGCCATGAGGCCTAGGAACAAGGAAAGACGTTCCACTATGCATGGCTTCTGCTACGCATAGTACTAGTGGCAAGAGAATTGTTGGAGGACAGTCAGTTCCCCACCATTGACAGGGATCTGCCAGAGGCCACGAAGTACATTTTGCTATGGGCCACTAAGGATGCGAACCAGATCCGCAACGGCAAGATATTTTGGGTGTTCATGGAGATGAACCTCAGAATGGGATCAACCGCAAGCCACGATTGTCACCCACTGTCTACAATAAGCTGCAAAGTTTTGCAGAATTCAAAGCGGACTTCCACAAAGTCTATGCTAGAGCACGCAAGGATCCAACCAAGAAATGGCATGATTTACCATTCATAGCCATGGATGATACAATCTTTGTTGTAATGGAAACATGGCCTCTAGAGTGGTGTGCCCCAGATCTTGCAGTAGTGGAAACGACGGCTGCGCAACAAAAGAAAGATGAGGCCAAATTGCACATAGCATAGTTGGTAGAAAAGAGGAAACAAGAAGTAGTGACAGCCAAAGTGCAAGAGGCATGGGAGGCTGTGCAGGTAGAAACAACACAAAAATAGGCCACAACAGTAGCATCATAGAAGGTGACAGAGTAGGTGGGCGAGGGCCAACAGTTGCCTTCACATGAGTAGGGAAAAGAGGCAAAAACATACGAGGAAGAGGGTGGCACGGACCCGCAAAAAACATCGACACTACTGAAGTGACAACACCTCAGCAAGCGGATAGGGCCGTGCAAGAAATGAAATCCTCCAAGTTGTCGATTGATCCGATCACTCTAACTGAGGGTGATATGCACGACATCAGCAAAACAGTATGCGATGTCACCACTGGGGCTATCCAGGGTTTTGTGGAGGAGAATCAAAATGTGTTGGGAGCCCTCTGACCACAGCTTCAGGAGTTGCAGGTGTGCTCTCCTCAGGTTGGTACCCTTTCAACCAACTTCGCAGTAGGGACAGCTGTAACCGAGTAGATGTTGCACGCTCGGACAACCAACACAATAGTGCTGCTAGAAGGGTCACTGATGACGGCCAATGACACTGACAGGCCTACGGTGTGTGCACTAAAGGGCATAGGGATCAATATGGCTGTGCTCCCCCGAGAGATGTTATATGTTTTGCAGGATGGGATTACTGTAGAACTGCAGGCTAAGGAGAACCGTGCATTGCAAGTACTAAGTGAGCAAAAGATCAACATGGAACAACTGAGCTTGCAATGCGACAAGGTGGTGGTATAGAACCGATAGTTGGAATAGGCACTAGAAGAAGCCTGTCGAATGGTCCCCAAATTGTCCATCCTAGCAGATGCACCAGCAGAGGCATGCAGCCACCGAATAGCAGCAAGGGTGCGCGACACGCGAGAGGAAATGACAAAGGTTCAGCTGGAGCTAAACCTTTAGATTGCAGAGTTGTCACTGAAGGTGCAACCATCCACCCCTCCAGAAGTCAGAGAACAGTGTGCCAGCGCTATTACAGCAGGGATGGAAGATATTAGTAGCACAGTAAGGGACTGCACTAGAATGTTGAAAGAATCCTTCAAGTTCCTCACCACTCTACAGGAGGTCCCCAACATCCAACACTTAGAGACAGAGGTGTGAGTGACCCAGCAATAATATGATAGCATCAAAGGGATTGCGCAAACTATGGCCCTTACTCAAAGGCTTTCACGAATGCAACAGACCAAAGTACTAAAAGAACAAGTGGATGCAACACGATACAAAGAAGCAGTTTTGAAAGCACGCGTTCAACCTTGGATCGATGAGGCCTTCGTCATTACAGTGGCAATTGACGGCAAGCTCGCACAAATGCAGGGGGTGCAAACACAGATGCAAGAAAGCAATTCCCACTCCATCTTGTAGCAATGCGTACAACAGATCCAGTAGGTAGCAGCTCAGTGCGTTGCCGACCTTGCATTAGTTCGAGCAAAGTTGGAGGGACTTCGCGCGAAGATCTCCGCGCTGACATAGTGACTCGAGAGCGAGTCACAATGTTTGTGTTGGGGGCCTGTTGGGCATGGAATCCCCCTGAGGTGTGTTCTGGGGCTTAAAGCCCAAGTTTTGACCAGGTCTTTTGTAAAAGCTCCGCAAATTGTGGGCGGGGAGCGCGAAGTCATAATAGAGTCATAGGGTTGTTCACCCTAGTTTTTGTAATGTAATTTCGGCTTGATAGACCTACCCATGGTCCATGGACCATGGGATTGTATAAATAGAGCGAGGCTCTAAGTAATAGAAAGGAAGAACTAGAAAAAAGGGATGAGTTAAGGAGATTGAGTTTGAGTCAAGTTTATCCATTTTGGGTCGTAGAGTAGGAGAAGGCTCTGTAGCTGAGTGCGTAGAGGCCTAGTAGTCTCCAGCTGAGTGCGCAGACCCATACAGATGAGTGCATAGGGTAGGTCGAGTCTGTAACTATTTGAAGAATCAATAAAGAGAAGTTTACCAAATTTATGTGTATCGTTTCCTGTGTTATATGTTATTGGGCATGAATTACAAGTTTACTATTTATTTACATGCACGAACTTATATGAATGTGTTGAATCGGTAAATATATTACAAGGAACCTATTTATGCGAAGGTAACTAATTTTTGTACGAAGCTAAGTATGATCTCAAGTGTGAAGTAGGGAATTAGTGCGAATCATTGCTCCAGCAGCGCGGGGGTTCCACAACCCTAGTGAGGGCTGTGCGAAGGTAGTGTATGCGGGAGCGAAGGCCTAGGAAGTGTGCGAAGCAACCTACGCGTAGGAACGAACAATAGAACAAATCAAAACCCTCAGAAATCTCAAGGGTGTGGAAACCTAGTTCGAACACCATCCCATACTAGTTTCGGTGAGACCTCAGTCCGTGCTCTGCGGAATGATGCTAAAAGGGCCAGTAGTACAGGGATTTTATTGGCTAATTAATGTTGAACCTGGGTCAAGCCCCAACAAGCCAACAAAGCCCCACGGGGGTAATAAGGTAAGTCTAGAAGGTAGTCGAAGCCTCTATGCCCTGAGATGATTTATTGTTCGAGTTTGTGTTAGGTTGCACAGGTAGTTGGGTTCCCATATGCGGTGTAGGAGCAGGAGTTTGGAAAAGAGGTAACTACAGTTATTGTTGCATTGCTAATACAAGTAAAGTTATATTCTGGGAATTTACTCTCTAATTATGGTTCCAAGGGTATGGTTGAGATTGAGGATATTGGATAGAGGGAGATGGACACCATTGGTTCCAGGGTGAAAGAAATTGTGCTGAAGAAGGAGTAGGATATTTCCATGGATATTGCTGAGTATTATATGCATTGTTCCATGAATTGAAAGAGGAAAAATATTGACACATACCTGGAGGTTGTGGTTGACATGGCCTCCTTGGTGTGATGAAATAAGAGGATTGTGCCTCCTCACTTGAGCCTCTAAGCACTGCCTTCACTCTAGGAAGCTCTGGAAATTAACCTATCAAATGTTCCATCTCACAAATATTACACAAGATGATGTTGTTCAATTCACAATCCCTCAGAGGATGCTTCTTTTGGCAATTCATAAAAAACACAACCAAAGGTGTATCAACTTTTTCTTGTGTCATCCTGATCTACGTTGTCGTTATCTGGGTAGAGAGAGTACTGAGGATATTGGTCTTGAAATTTTTAATTCCTGATCTCTTCTCTGGTTACTCCTCCTCCAACACATTTTTGTATTCGGGAAGAGGCATCTCCATTTGTGCTCCTCCCCTTAGATGATCCTCTAGAGCATCTTAGACAGAGCTTTACAATTTCAGCGAATGGTTCTATTGTAGCATTTACAACCACCCTCCAAAATTTTGCCTTAGCTTTGTTTTGGAGCCTCCCTACCAACTTTTCACAGTAGCTTGCCTTGCTTCGACAAGTTCACAAGATTCAGTGTTTTGCTTGTACAAAGGCAGCCTGTCGATCACAGCTCCATGCATTCCCATCACAAGCTGTTCAACTAGACTTGGCCCAGCTGCAAGCTAAGAAACTCCCCCAAGAAATTGCGCAATTATGGAGGGAAACCAGCCTTCCCTTGAGAAATTGCGCAATCCTGTCTGGCAGACTGCTTAGCTCCAAAATTTTGCAATTCTGTCAGTCAACCCTTACAGAGAAAATTGTGCAATTTTCCCCAGCAAGGTTGCTCAGCCCATAATTTTCACAAACCTAGGCAACAGTTAGCTGCTCTGCCCAAAAATTGCTCAAATCTCTTGGGCAGACGACCCAACTCCTAGCCATAAATGAGCATTTTCTCCTAGTAGTCAAACAACCTCTTACATGTGTAGCTGAGTTGACCGGTTCCCTTTGAGACCGAGAAAAACTAAGTTTCATGCATGGGCTTCTTCTCCCAAGGAAGAATGCAAGGGTATCCCTTGTTTCAGGGATCTACTTTTAGCAGTTGGAGGTTACATGCAAAGATCAGTTCAGAATCCTCTGACCAAGTGTCGATTTCCCTAGATTTGTGGCATGCATGTCACAACCTCAATGTTATAAAAACTCATCAACTAGACACTGCAGAGCTCATTCCCCACATCAACCTTGCAGCTCTAACATCCCACATCACATCCAAGAGTTGTCAACACATTCAGCTCAGTTGCTTTGGGGTAAGCCTGCTTTCCATGACTTATGTTGCAGTTCTGGCACTTTTTGTATTTCACTTCATATGAACATTGTCTGCTCGATTTCAGTGAGTGCTTGCTTCTGTTTTGATACATACTATCTTGTACTAGCACTGTTTCAGTTTTTGTTGCTATCTCACTGTTGTAGCATGCATGAACTATTTTTCACGAACAATCACCGATTCGGTGACTCGCTTCACCCACATGCATGTTGATCTATTTACTGAATCTTTCATTCAATGTTTTCATGCATGACCAATCACTTCTATTTTCAGTTAGTGTCACCATGCATTCACTTCCATATTTACTTTCAGTTGCCCGTCAGCGAGCTTGACCACCTTGGCCTGGACTTTTCCTCACCAAGAGCCTCACCAAGACAACATTGCACAATCCTGAGAGAGAAGGCTCTGCCTTCCTCTATAGAAATTTCCATCTCTTCCCAACAGTTGTTCCTTGGGCCTGGTTTGCACAATCTTAAGGGATAGTGACTCCTGACCCAGAAAACTGCACAATGCAGTCACTGAGCCTGCAGTCATTGCCAGCTAAAATTGCGCATTACGCAATTCTAGTAGTCAGCAGCCAGACTAGACTGTGCATTGTGTAGTTCTAGCAGTAACTCATTCACCCAATAGCTCAGACTGTGCCTTGTGCAGTATTGGCATTCAATCTCCCGACCTCTCAGAAGAAATTGCGCAACCTTCATGATCAGTCACATAGGTAAGTTGCAAGTCAGTTCTCAAGTTCATTTTGGTTTTCGAATGAGAGATTGCTTGCCATGAGTGTTTCCATGTCTCCAGGTATTGTAGGTGTTCATCTACCTCTCCACAGTGTAGGTACAATGGTTTCCAAGAGAGATGAGTCGAAGACACCATTCAGAGCATAACTGGAGATGGAGTCGATCAAATATCTATGAGCTTACCTACTCACAAAGATGTCAAGTTGTTCGTAGACAATAACATCAAGATATCATAGTGAGCAACATCATGACCAACAACTAAAGGCAATATATCAAACACAATGAATGAAAAGAATATAATGAATGCAGCGAATGCAACAAACACAACGAATGCAGCGAATGGAAGAGGAAGGTTGTTGACAAAACAAAGGCGAAACAAAGTTACAAGATCAAGCAGATCCACTGAGGATGAAAGAAACTTTGGAGATTCAGGATATGAGGTGACGACATGACATGAATATTGTGCGGAGATAGAGAATGGAACAAAGAAGGATTTGCATGTGCTGAAGCAACAACTCAAGGAATAACATGAAGCTGCATAGATAGGCAAATGAGTTGCAACAAGAACAGGAACAACAGTAGGTGCAACATGCACTCACGAATGAAACTCCACCAATACAAGTTTTATATCTATCCCAGCAATTGGCACATAGCGGACATGGTGAGTAGTGTTGTTGATTGCATGCACGAGATTCAACAGCATGCATGTCATTGTGTGCACACACGCGATCCAACCCATTCATATCACTCACCAAGGCCAAGACAAGAAGCAAGTCCAACTAGAGCTGAACATGTACTTTAGCAAGTTGATGCGCATGACCACCAGCACACACTTGAAGATTAGCACGGACACTATGCATCAGTTTGTTGTCAGTTCAACCACACCCAATAAGACTATGTGCATGTTAGAAGATGATCTGGATGAAGGCACGAACCAATGCACCGATTGCAATGGAGGCAAGAGTTCGCTTCATCAAGATGTCACCATGGGGTTCATGCACACCATCGCAGATGACTAAGCTTGGCATTAGATCACAACCTTCAACATCACAAGCATGTCAAAGAGTTGGTCTCACCTCAACGGACCGAGTGTGAGTGATGTATTGCATGGCTTGCTCAAGCCATTTCGTCTCACATGAGCACATGTGCATTGTAATGTAACATCATGTCAAGTGGAAGTTCAAATGTCAATAGTTGGATGTAACAATCATAGAGTAGATGAAGAGTCATGAGCGTAGATGAACTGTCACAAAGGGGAATGTCAAGGTTCACTCCACCCTTTGCTATAAATAGAACTTCATAACTCATTGTAGAGGCTTTTGGCCAGCCAAGCTTCTGATAAGACTATCTTGGAGAGAGCTTGGACAATATTGTAATGCGCCTTGGCTTCTCCACTACACGAATCTAGTACATCTCTTTGGAGGAGCAAGTGGATGTGGTTGTAACATTCCACTATTGGGGCTAGTGGGTTTACATGGATGTATTGTATCACAGGAACTTCCACTTCTTTATATAATAAGAGGCAACACATTTTCATGCATATGTTGTTATTGTAGTTGGAATTTTTTGGTTGTTGTAGCAATGTATGTTGCTTAACTTACATAGTTGTGTATGAACTGTTTTGTATGCAATTATATGAATCTTGTTGCAAATGTGTTGTTGGTTTAACCATAACTTTGGATTTTTGGCTGAATTTCTTTCTATCTTGTGATGAATCATCGCTCGTGTGCTCCCTTGCCATCCGAGTATTGTTACAGGTTTCCAAGGGGCGCACTCATCTCAACCCACCTGTGTTAGAACCTCTCATGCAGCTTCCTTGGCTCACTGCAGTGGTCACACCCTTGCTACTGACAAAGTTATCCTACTTTCCTCTATGAAAAATCACGGTCAATGCATTACCATACGACCCACTGCTGGGACTCCTACATCAAATAGTCTGAGGTCTAATTGGGTATTATTACCGGGAGATCCCCTTGACATGTTGGCGGATCCAACAACTTCAACATTTCTAGCGCTAGAAGCAAGGTCAGATGACAAGGTGTGTCCTCTCATCTAGTTTTGAACCTTTTCATGCCTTTCATGGATTCTTACACTCTTCTCCCTCCACGATGTTTTTCGAATTGTGAAGATGTCTCTGTCATGGGGGATTTTTTCAATCTCTTGTCCACTTACACGTATGATGGTGCAGGCAAAGTGGCATGGCCTGAGTACTTACATGACTTTCTTTCCATGCTTCCTGAGGAAGATGGGTGTTCTAATGAACATGCCAGCTTGCTACTTGCACACACACACACACACTTTGCGAATCTCCATGTCGATGGCTGATCACCCTACCGGCAGACAACATGCACTCACTTGAGCACTTTTGTGATCTCATTGAAGACACTTTCTATCATTTTGATCTAGACAATCTTGACCAAAAACTGTTACAGCAATGGAAGGCTCCACATGGATCAGTTATAGATTTTTGGCAGCGCTTCCATGACTTGTAGTTTCAAGCTCAGAGGAGCCAAATGAAATTTTCCTATCTTTGGGATGGTTTGAGTATTGCCTTAAGAAATTTGCTCGTCCTAAGAAGAAGCTTGAGATCAAGCCTCACTCAACATTCTTCACTGATGGAGCTGTGCAATCTCATGTGGATGCAGTCACTGTCTCAACTAACTATTAACCTTCCTCTGATTCAATAGCTCCACCACTGTTGAGTGATGTTGAGGATCATGCTCACACACTTGTTCAGTTTTCACACCCTCCCAACATCACTTCACTCAATTTTTGCGCAGATTTGGTTGTGAGTTCTTCAAGTTCTCATATGCATTCTATCTACATCCTCCATCTTTGCACTTGGGTGTTCCTCCAGATGATATTGTCTTGTGTTCTTCCATTCTGGACTCTTCACTTGTTGTGAATGAGAAACAAGCCACTGACGGAGTTGGTGTTGCACAACCAATATGCATTGTTATTCATGAAGAGTATGAGTGGGAGCTTGAGCATCAACACTCAGCGAAGGAGGACTTCCTTCCATCCAAGTCCCCTATGTTCTTTCCTAACATCTTTTCTAGAAACACAGAGGATGAGTTTGTTCACTTTTCATCTACCCCTTTGTTTTATTTATCTTATCATGAGGATGTTGATGAAATATTTGATTTTTTTTATCATGGTTATCGTGATCCATTTGTTTCCATATTTGATCACGATCATGACTCTATCATAATTGATATTTCGAAGCCACTGGTATATGATGATATATCTAATGATGAAGTTGAAACACCCAAGACTGTCAAGGCACTTCAGCCTGAGCTGATGGTTATGTCAAGTCCTTGCTCTCTTGGGGTTAGTCTCACTTCCAATCATGAAACTATTCAATCACCCAAGGCTCCTCATCACTCATCTATATGCATTGAAGATCCATCTCACACAAATATCATACTTCCTCCACTCGAACTGCACGACCCCATCACTCATACATTGGATGCACCTTACATTGCAAGCAATCGTTTGCGACACAAGTTACCTTTGTTTCTTTTGTTTTATTTCATGTTAGAGTCAAGAGTGTGCTTATGCTCCAAAGTTGCATGGAGTGTCACACAACACCATGATAAGTCCATGGACTGCTCATCATGCACTTGCATCCACTTATGTCCTGTGGGCACTGTAAAAATTGAAGTGTGGTTGTCTTCATTCTTATATCTTTCTTGCTTGCTGGTTCACACAACTGGGTTGCTCGTGGACTAAGCCTTCACTAACATGGTTCAACCAATGCATCAATGGCTACATCAGAAATATCACTTCACGTGATCAAGCCCATGCACCATTAGTGTAGGAGTAGGAGTAGTGTTTTCTTTCAGTCAGTTTGCTTGCATAATTGTTTTCTTACTCACTTTGGTTTTTTGCTTGTCTACTTGGTTGTTTTCTTACTTTCTTTTCTTTCACTTTTACTTCTGCTCTTTCTTTTCTTTGTTGTTTGTTAATTCACTTGTTTTGTATAGTTCTCTTGTTTCATTCGTAGGTTAGTTTCACATGAAACCATGTATGACTCTTGAAACGAGTTGGGTGAAGTACAAGAGGGCTTGTACAACTATCACTACTTGGTTATCTGCTATCTTTCCTCTGTATGTAGAAATTGTTTCTTTTAGTTCATGATATGTCGAAGGGAAATATGTATTGTTCGAAGTGAACCTTGATGTAAAAACAACGCTTGCATGCTAATTAGTGTCACCTTCTCTAGGCAGTTGTTTTTGGGTTAACTCTTGTCAGCTTAGTCAAGCAGAGTAAGGTGAGGGGGGAAACCTTAACAGGCACGTCAAAGATATAATAAATTGCCTCTCTATCGGAACAACCTCTTCTGGTCTCAATAAGTCAGTATCCCTCTTCTGCATCTGAAATGAATAAGTGCTATGCACTGTTGAAAAAAAATGAAAAGTGAAAAATGAAAAAATGAAAAGTCAAAAAAATGAAAAAAATGAAAAATGAATAAGGCAAAAGAAGAGAAAGGCTTCCCGTGGAGGGAGGTGCTGCAAGTAACTTTGCCGGGGTACTGACTAGGCTCGTTGGGAGAAAAGTCGTGCTTGTGCTCCTAGGTGACTCCATCGAGGTAATGTCTAGGCCTGCTAGCAGTTGCGCAACACCGGAGATGAATCTAAGACTCTGACGACTATACTTCTTGTGCACCAATATACCCCTCAACCCTAATTAAAAAAACTGTGTTGACGTGGCTTGGGATGTGTGAAAATCGACCAAGAGCTTGGCAGATGCTACATCTTACAATCAAGCTAGTGTGAAACCAAGATGAGTTGAGAACTGAACAATACTTCCGGAGGTGTTAGACTTGGTTTTCACGGACAAGGTCCATTCGGAGAGCTAGAGTTCTACCAGTGTGTCACCAAGTGTTGTAGCTGCTACAACCACCCTCCAAAATTTTTCCTTAGCTTCGTTTTGGAGCCTCCCTACCAACTTTTCGTAGCAACTTGCCCTTTTTTGTCAAGTTCACAAGCTTCAGTGTTTTGCTTGCACAAAGAATCCTATCGAGCATAGCTCGATGCATTCCCCTCATAGGTTATTCACCCGGACTTGGTCCAGTTGCAGGCTGAGTAGCCCCCACAAGAAATTGTGCAATTCTGGAGGGAAACCGGCCTTCCCTCAATAAATTGCACAATCCTATCTGGTAGTTTCCTGGGATCCAGAATTCCACAATTCTGCCAGCCAACCCTCACAGAGAATATTGCATAATTTTCCCTGGCAAGTCTGCTCAGCTTGAAATTTGTGGAAATGTGGGCAGTAGTCAGCTGCTCTACCCATAAATTGTTCAAATATCCTAGGCAGCTAGCTTAGCTCCTAGCTAGAAATGTGCATTTTCTCCCAGCAATCGAACAACCTCTTACATGTGCAGATGAGTTGATTGGTTCC
Source organism: Pinus taeda (assembly GCA_000404065.3). Classification (NCBI taxonomy): domain Eukaryota; kingdom Viridiplantae; phylum Streptophyta; class Pinopsida; order Pinales; family Pinaceae; genus Pinus; species Pinus taeda. The sequence continues at coordinate 87,848 of APFE031430302.1, read as the reverse complement.
CTTCGGGACCGAGCAAAACTGACTTGCATGCATGGGCTGCTTCTCCCTAGGAAACATGCAAAGGCATCCCTTGTTTTAGGGATCTATTTTTAGTAGTTCGAGGTTACATGCAAGGATGAGTTCAGAAACCTCCCACCAAGTGTCTCTTTCCCTAGATTTGTGGCATGTGCGTCACAACCTTGATGTTATCAAAACACATCAATCGGATGTTGTAGAGCTCATTCCTCACATCAACCTTGTAGCTCTGACATCCCACACCACATCTAGGAGTTGTCGGCACATTCAACTTAGTTGTTTTGGGGTAAGCCCACTTTCCATGAATTATGCTGCATTTCTGGTGTTTTTTGTATTTCACTTCATACGAACATTGTCTTCTGGATTTTAGTGAGCGCTTGTTGTCATTTTCATACATACTATCTTGTACTAGCACTGTTTCAGGTTTCGATGCTATCTCGCTACTGTTGCATGCATGAACTATCTTGCATGAACAGTCACCGATTTAGTGACTCACTTCACCCACATGCATGTTGATCTATTTATTGAATCTTTCATTCAATGTTTGCATGCACAATCAATCACTTCTATTTTCACTTAGTGTCGCCATGCATTAACTTCCATATTTACTTTCAGTTGCTCATCGACGAGTCTGGCCAACCTTGGCCTGAAATTTTCCTCACCAAGAGCCTCACCATGACAACATTACGCAATCTTGAGAGGGAAGGCTCTGCCTTCCTCTCCATAAATGCACATTTCTTCCGAGCATTTGTTCCCCAGGCCTGCTTTGCACAATCCTGAGGGACAGTGACTGCTGACCCAGAAAATTGTGCAATGCAGTCATTGAGCCTGCAGCGATTGGCACCTGAAATTGCACATTGCATAATTCGAACAATCAATAGCCATACTGGACTGTCCATTGCATAGTTCCAACAGTCATTCATTCGCCCAGCAGCCCATACTCTGCCTTGCACAGTCCTCGCAGTTAGTCTCTCGACCTCCGAGGTGAAATTGTGTAATCTTCATGATCATTCACACTGGTATGTTGCAAGTCAGTTCTCAAGTTCATTTTGGTTTTCGATTAACAGATTGATTGCCATGAGTGTTTCCATGTCTCCAGGTATTGTAGGTTTTCATCTACCTCTCAGCAGTGCAGGTATAATGGTTTCCAAGAGAGTAGAGTCCAAGACACCATTCAAAGCATACCTGGAGATGTAGTCGATCAAATGTCTATGATCTTTCCTACTTGCGAAGATATCAATTTGTTCATAGACAATAACATCAAGATATCATAGTGAGAAGCATCATAAACAACAGTTGAAGGAAACATACCGAACACAACAAATGCAGTGAATACAACGAACGCAACAAATGCAGTGAATGCAACGAATTCAATAGGAAGGTTGTTGACAACACAGAGGCAGAACAAAGTTGCAAGATCATGAAGATCCACTGAGGATGAAAGAAACTTTGGAGACTCGGGCTATGAGGTGATGACGTGACATGAAGATCACGTAGAGACAAAGAATGGAACAAAGAAGGAGTTGCATGTGTTGAAGCAGTAACTCAAGGAAGAACAAGAAGCTGCACAGACAAACGAATGAGTTGCAGTAGGAACATGAATAGCAGTGGGTGCAACACGCACTCATGGATGAAACTACACCCATATAAGTTTTATATCTGTCCCAAAAGCTAGCACAGAGCATACATGGTGAGTAGTGTTGTTGATCGCATTCAAGGGATTCAGCAGCATGCATGTTATTGTGTGCACATGTGCGATCTAACCCATTCAACACACTCACCAAGGCGAAGATAAGAAGAAAGTCCAACTGGAGCTGAACATGTACTTCAACAAGTTTATGTGCATGACCACCAGCACACACTTGACGATTAGCATGGAAAATATGCATCAGTTTTTCGTTGGTTCAACCACACCCAATAAGACTATGCGCATGTTAGAGGACGAGTTGGATGAAGGAGTTGAACCGATGCACCGGCTCCAACGGACGAAAGATTTTGCTTCAGTAAGATGTCACCATGGGGTGCATGCACACCATCATGGATGAACAAGCTTGGAATTAGATCACCACCTTCAACATCACAAGCATGTCAAAGAGTTGGTCTCACCTCAATCGACCGAGTGTGAGTGATGTCTTGCATGGCTTTCTCAAGCCATTTCGTCTCACATGAGCACATGTGCATTGTAATGTAATGTCATGTCAAGTGGAAGTTCAAGTGTCAATAGTTGGATGTAATAGTCATAGAGTAGATGAAGAGTCATGAGGGTAGATGAGCTATCACAAAGGTGAATGTCAAGGGTCACCCCACCCTTTCCTATAAATAGAACCTCATAACTTATTGTAGAGGCTTTTGGTCCGCCAAAATTTTGATAAGACTATCTTGGGGAGAGCTTGGACAATATTGTAATGCACCTTCACTTCTCCACTACATGGAGCTAGTACATCTCTTTGGAGGAGCAGGCAGATGTGGTTGTAATGTTCCACTGTTGGGGCTAGCAGGTATAATGAATATATTGTATGACGGGAACTTACACTTCTCTATATAATAAGAGCCAACATGTTTTCATGCATATGTTGTTATTGTAGTTAGACAGTTCTAGTTGCTGTAGCAATGTATGTTGTTTAACTTACATTGTTTTTTATGCAATTATATGAATATTATTGTAGATGTGCTCTTGGTTTAACCATCACTTTAGATTGTCGATTGACTTTCTTTCCAACTTATGATACATCTTCACTTGTGTGTTCCCTTCCCGTCTGAGTACTCTTACAGGTTGCCAAGGGGCACACTAATCTCAACTCACCTGTGTTAGAACCTCTCATGCACCTTCCTTGACTAACTACAATGATTACACCCTTGCTACTGACAGAGTTATCTTACTTGCCTTAGTGTGAAATCCTAGTCAAGACATTACCATATGACCCAGTGCTGGGACTCCTACACCAAATGGTCTGAGATCCAATTGGGACTTCTTACTAGGGATATCCCTTGACATGTTGGTGGGTCCAGCATCATCAATACGTTATTGTGATATATCCCCCTTCCCTAGTAGGTTCAAGGTGTCAAGGCAGTTGTCCCTCATTCCTCTGATAAATATGGTCTTCAACATTTCATAGTCTAAATCATTGTGTTTAGACCTGTGCATATTATAGTGGAACCACTTTACATAGTCGTCTAGGCTCTTATCCTCCTTATTTTTCATTCAGAATACTTCCTCCCTTAATTCCCTAGTTCTAAAATAGTCTTGGTACTTTGATAAGAACATCTCCTTCATATCGTTCCATGTTCGAATAGAAGTGGAGCTCAGTCCCATGAACCATCTCAAGGCTTCCCCTTTGAAAGTAGTAGGAAATAATTTCAGTTTCTGAGCATCTGAGATATAGTCATAACTCCTGCATAAGACATCAAAGTCAAATAAAAAATATGTCTAGATATTCCACAGTCATCCCTTGGAAGGATGCTAAGGATGATAGAGGAATATTTTTCATAGGAGCTTCACCTCCAATTTCTCCGATTGGGAACTCAAAGGTGGTAATAGTAGCATCTGTCTTAGCATTGTTGTCATTGTTGTCCCCCATGATTAATCCTTCTAACCCTTTCTATAATATATGTTCTTCAAACTATTCTTGTGATGGTCTTGTAGGTGTGATTGATGGCTTAGGTATCCTCAGGGTTGGTTGTTTCACTGTACTACCTAAATCTGGATATTGATAAACCAATATGTTCTCTCCTGTCTCAGGTGTTTGATGTTCCCCCTTAGTCTCCCCTTGTCCCTTGCTCCTCAAGTTCTGGCTACTAGCTTCCCCCTCATGCTCCTGGATTTGATTCTTGATCTTGGGAGTGTGGGTGCTATATTTAGAATGATATGGCCCTAAGATAGAGGAATCATAGGTTTTTTCCTTTTTTATGGGAGTGGCAGCTTTTTTTGGCCTTGTTTTCCTTGCATCCCTTTGAGAGCTTGATTGTTCTTTTTCTACCTTAGATATTAGTTCTTGGATAAATGTTTTCCTTCCCAAATCTACACTCTTCCTTTCCATTTTACGACCCATTTTTCCTATGACTAATTAGCGTGGGGGTAGTTTGGGTATCTCTATAGTTCCTACGGTTGCACACATGGACCCCTATGTGTATTAATTCACACCCTAAGTGTCTCAGTCTTCGAAAGTGGTGAGCCTGCCTAGGCATGTTAGAGCGATGCGCAGGTTCTTACCTCTCATCTTACCGCCCAACGACTGAAGAGCTAAAGACACACTAAAAAAATCACCAAAATTCCATGCCATAAGTGCCCTAGTGATCATAATGGTGAGCCCACCTAGGTATGTTATAGTGATGCGTAGGTTCTTACCTCTCGTCTTACCACCCAACAATTGTATTCTATGAGCACTCTATCATCAAAAAAACAACTTGGCTGACTGTATCGTCAACTGCCATCCCCAACAATGGTGCCAAAATGTAGTGTTGTTTTAATCAATCCTGAATGACCGAAACTGCAACATTTGATTTTCAACCCAAGGTAGGTCTTGTTGTTCCAATGGAGTTTTCACTGTTTGTGATGATACACTACAACCAAGAATGAAAAATAGAAAGAACAGTAAAAGATGTCACTGAATCAAATTGTTGAAATCAAATCATTCATGTAGAAGTAAAGATACTCCACATAATTAAAATCGCACTTCCTAACTATAAAATTAAGGGCACACCACACAATAACTAATATCTACTCCAGCTGGTTACTACCATTCTGTTTGATTACTCATGGGGGAAGCAGATATTGTTCCATGAATTGAAAGAGGAAAAATATTGACACATACCTAGAGGTTGTGGTTGACATGGCCTCCTTGGTGTGATGAAATAAGAGGATTGCGCCTCCTCGCTTGAGTCTCTAAGCACTGCCTTTAGTCTAGGAAGCTCTGGAAATTAACCTGTTACACAGTAAAATTTCACTGTCACCTTGTCAGTCTCCCTACTGTGTCATAAAGTCACATCCACCTTGACTATGCTCTCTGAAATGGCTAAAAACCCTCTTTGCCTAAGTTATTTGAATCATCGCGACTGTTTATTAAATAACCACGCTGACTGGCGGAGGATAATGTAACTGCTGCGCTGCCAGCGCGGAAGCACACGTGTTTTCTGCGCTGGTCCAATTTCACGGACAGCGCGCCCTCCGTTTGTATCATTGCGCGCTGACCAGACCTCTTCTATAATTGATTTGCGATGCCAGCGCGCCAGCCCAG
>APFE031430302.1:67247-78317 GCA_000404065.3 Pinus taeda | reverse complement strand
GCCCCCCCCCTCCGCGAGGCATGACCCGAGACCACTTGGTGGCCCTCGTCTCCCATGCATTGCGTGGCGGGTCCAATACCATGGTTTGCAGCCGAAGGGCCGACACCTGCTCGAATATGAGTGGAAGCAGAAGAGATCCATAACCGAACTGTTTCGACTCCTCACGTCGACAGTTGTTCAGTTGTCTCTTCATGCTGTTAGTCACAGCTACCGCCCAGTTGAAAATCGTGGGCTGTAAACAATCCAGAGCAAGTAAAAGGTTGGCCTTTGAGGCCTCGTGGTTCGCCAGGCTACCTGCTGCCCGCGTCGCCAGAAAGAGTATAGTGCTGAGCACTATGTCGGCGTGTTCACTGACACCCACTGACGGGATGCTGCACTTCTCGCTCCGTGTTTTGACCGCCTGTGGGCAAACACGAGCCATCAGCTGATCCAGCGTCTCGCCGCTAGGACGCTGCCCCTCCAGAATGGGCATCGCGCCTCGGCAAGACAACCCAGTCAAAAAATAAATGTCTGTGGAGTCAAACTCGATGTCTCGACCCCGGATAGTGAATTTCCCATCTACTGGGTTCCACGCTCTGATCAGTAACTCCAGCAAATCTGGCTGAGCTCTCAACCGCGGAGTGAGGAAGAATTTAATTAAACCGCATGCCCGCATTGCATTGCGGCATCCGGCATCGGCAAATGCAGCTATATCGGCGTTATCGTGGTCTCTCTCTTGCCATGTGAAAGCCATTTTGCCCTGCAAGATCACCCAGAAGTCATTAGGCGGCCTGCATTTGAGAATTGGAAATTAAATTTTAAAAATTCAAATGTCACGGCGCCAGCGCAACTGTTTCTAAAATAGCCGCGCTGAAAATGGCCGCCAGTGTATTTTTCTCTGGGTCAGCGCGGAAGGACAGGGGTTTTCCGCGCTGACCTGGAAAGTGGTAGGTGTTGGGCAAATCGGTCAGCGCGGACCCGATGGGCGAATCCGCGCTGACTGAGAGCGCACCAACACTCAAGAAATTTGGCCAAATGGCCAAATCCCACGGTGGATTTGCATAAAAATAGAACCAAAATGGAGCGCACGGCAAGAGGGACCTACCTGGAATCGACGGTCAGAAAATCAGCGTCCGGATGAGGAAGAATCAGCTCCGTCAACTTTGTAGTATTTCAATGTTCTTTAGAGCTCCAATGGTAAAATGGTAAAAATGATTTTTACAAACCTCCTATTTATAGTAAAAACTCCTAAATTTGACTATAAGTCCTTATGAATGTGGGTTTTTGCTATATTTTTGCCATAAATTCAATCCGGATGTGATTAATTATACTTTAATGCACGTTTTATTATGTTTTTTCGACATATCGAACAGGTTTACGCGGGTATTTCCTTGTGCAGGTCTTCAGAACCGGCATAGTCACGGTGGATTCGTATACACTTGATCCAAAAAATGTCGTCATTAAGCTCTTTTCCGACATAAAACAAGGAAAGATTGCCGAGCCTCCTCTCAGCTCGTCTAAAGGAACGAGAGGCGGTCGTTTTAAAGCTCTTTTTTGACCATTTAAAATAACAAAGATTGTCGGGTGTTTGTCGTATCGCACTCGTTATTGGTTCTAAAACGACGTGCTTCTGACCGCTTTTTTACTTTTTCTAGTCAAAGCCACTACTTACGAAAATTACTCCTCGGTCGTAATGATCGGGCGGTTCTTTCGGGCATCGTTTTATACTTTTTCGGGCTCGAGAGACACAACTTTACGAAAAAGCACCCCCCCTGGAGTTTCCTTTTCAACTGTCTTTTCAAACTCTCTAAACATGAAAAGACGTCGATTTCTTCCTTTGTCAGACTCGTTAAAACTTAATGACATCGGGCTCCGTCGAAATGACTCTCTTCAAGCATATGCAATCCCCGTCAAGCTTGTCATCCAAAAAAAATCGGGGTACTCGCTAGAAATGGTGGGGGAAATAAAGGAACCATAATCGTCGTCATCGACAGTATGTCGCTCTTGAACATGGCACTATTTGCATTCATGTCTAGGTGGGGACATCTCATCTCGCTTCACTTCTGCCTCCATGGGTTTGGGTTATCCTATTTGGCCATTCATCTACTCATTGTCCTTTCATTACGACCTCTGATCATTTGATCCCCAAATACTGCCAAATCCGTCATTGTGTCGCCGATATGTTCAAGAGAAGTTGGCCTCTGCAAGTATAACCTCCCTCTGATATTTCACACGAAACAAATTTGTCTCTTCTTGTCTCGTGTCGATTATGTGGGAAACATTATGGCCCACCTTCGATAAAGATCACTTCCTGTCGACTCCAGCTCATTATCCAGGAGTGACCTAGAGACTCCCTTCGGGTACCTTGGAGCCTGCATGCCTCAATGGCAGGTTCTTCGTGTTCGACACGAGGTTTTCATCATTGGCCTCCGATCGAATGACTCCGCGGGTGTTCGACGCCGGCTCATTCATTCACATGCCGTGGATTGTACCTATAGTACCTTGAGGACCATCGTCATCATTGGTGGCCCCTCTCGCGTCTGTTAACAGCTTTCATTATTGGCTGGTAATTACCTATATTCACATGTTTGAACTTTCACATGTTCGACTTCGACACCTATATTCACATGTTTGAACTTGTACCTTGTTCGGGTTTGGATGGAGCGCAAGACCCTGGTCCTAGTCCATTGTGAACCAGGTTGCGATTTTGTGGGACATCATTACGTGACTCATTGATGGATGGTTGTGACCATACCTGAGTCTTCTTATGGATGGCTGCGACCATACCTCTTATCATTATGGTCTCTTCGGCTGGGTGGCTACGTCCACACCATAGACCTTTCTTCATATGTCTTTTGGATGGCTGCGCCCATGCCTAGACTACATGTAATTGAAATATCAGTTGTATCTGCCTGCAGGATCTCCCTGGTGGTGTTCCAGTCCAGCAGTCTTGTAAAGCATTTCACCCCTCCCACTCTCTCGGGCTTCATGCTTTAGGGGACATCTGTTACACAGTAAAATGTCACTGTCACCCTGTCAGTCTCTTTACTGTGTCATAAAGTCACATTCACCTTGACTATGCCCTTTGAAATGGCTAAAAACCCTCTTTGCCTAAGTTATTTGAATCAACACGACTGTTCATTAAATAACCGCGCTGACTGGCGGAGGATAATGTAACTTCTGCGCTGCCAGCGCGGAAGCACACGTGTTTTCCGTGCTGGTCCAATTTCACGGACAGCGCGCCCTCCGCTTGTATCATTGAGCGCTGACCAGACCTCTTCTATAATTGATCTGCGATGCCAGCGCGCCAGTCCAGTCTTTCACCCGCGCTGATCCTGTTTAGGCGAATTTGTTCTAAGAGCCAACCTTCCAGATGACTCCAGACTTGGCTGTTAGCATTGTTGAGGTCGCCATCCTTTCTCTGGCATGTTTTTTCGACTGATCATCCCCTTATCTTGGGGGAAAGCTCATCCTTTACCTATTCATGGAGACTCCTTCTCCTTTATAAGCCTCCTCCATTGCCCATGAGCAGCTGTTTTTGGAACATATAGACTTTGACTGAGGAATTCTTAGTGCATTAGTGCTGCTCTTTGTAGGCATTTGGTGTGTTGTGTGAGGATTGCTTTTGAGCTTGAGGAAGGTCATGAGTTTGTTGCCTTGTATGTGAGAGAGAGACCTCTTTGACTTGGGAGATCTACTTCAAAGGTGAATGCTTGGAAGACATACTGGCTGGACCCTCTAGAGAAGGACTCAGCGTCAGGACTTCAGTTGTACCTTACTCTATTTTCTGATTAATAAAGATAGATGACTACTCTTATGGTTCCATTTCCATCTGTCCTATGAATGATTAATGTAAATTGTATCTTTCCTGACTGATACGTAGTTGTTTTTAGTAGATTTTACGCTTGTGTTTGTTCTCTCTTTGCTTGTGCAGGTGTCCGTCCGCGAGGATAGTGGAGGACTGCGATTGGCTGAAGTGAAGGAGCGAGAGGATCATCTCTTCGACAAACGTAGCATTGGAATCCAAGTAGGTTTCTTTTACCCACTTGTTAATTACAACTAGGAACCTGCAGTGTAGCATTGTTTGATTGTTGCTAGACCCCCTTTAGGCTAGTATGGATTGCCTCTATCCGTAGAGGGGATTTACCTCTCCAACATAACCTATCAAATGTTCCATCTCACAAATATTACACAAGCTGATGTTGTTCAATTCACAATCCCTCAAAGGATGCTTCTTTCGACAATTCATACAAAACACAACCAAAGGTGTATCAGCTTCTGCTTGTGTCATCCTGATCTACATTATCGTCATCTGGGTAGAGAGAGTACTAAGGATATCGGTCTTGAAAGTTTTAATTCCCGATCTCTTCTCTGGTTACTCCTCCCCCAACACATTTTTGTATTCGGGAAGAGGCATCTCCATTTGTGCTCCTCCCCTTAGATGATCCTCTAGAGCATCTTAGACAAAGCTTTACAATTTCAACGAATGGTTCTGTTGTAGCATTTACAACCACCCTCCAAAATTTTGCCTTAGCTTCGTTTTGGAGCCTCCCTACCAACTTTTCACAGTAGCTTGCCTTGCTTCGTCAAGTTCACAAGCTTCAATGTTTTGCTTGTACAAAGGCAGCCTGTCAATCACAGCTCGATGCATTCCCATCACAAGCTGTTCAACTAGACTTACTTCAGCTGCAAGCTAAGAAACTTCCCCAATAAATTGCGCAATTATGGAGGGAAACCAGCCTTCCCTTGAGAAATTGCGCAATCCTGTCTGGCAGACTGCTCAGCTCCAAAATTTTGCAATTCTGTCAGTCAACCCTTACAAAGAAAATTGTGCAATTTTCCCCAACAAGGTTGCTCAGCCTATAATTTGCACAAACCTAGGAAGCAGTCAGCTGCTCTGCCCAAAAATTGCTCAAATCTCTTGGGCAGACGACCCAACTCCTAGCCAGAAATGAGCATTTTCTCCCAGTAGTCAAACAACCTCTTACATGTGTAGCTGAGTTGACCGGTTCCCTTTGAGACCGAGAAAAACTAAGTTTCATGCATGGGCTTCTTCTCCCAAGGAAGAATGCAAGGGCATCCCTTGTTTCAGGGATCTACCTTTAGCACTTGGAGGTTACATGCAAAGATTAGTTCAGAATCCTCTGACCAAGTGTCGATTTCCCTAGATTTGTGGCATGCATGTCACAACCTCAATGTTATCAAAACTCATCAACTAGACACTGCAGAGCTCATTCCTCACATCAACCTTGCAGCTCTAACATCCCACATCACATCCAGGAGTTGTCAACATATTCAGCTCAATTGCTTTGGGGTAAGCCTACTTTCCATGACTTATGTTGCAGTTCTAGCAGTTTTTGTATTTCACTTCATATGAACATTGTCTGCTCGATTTTAGTGAGTGCTTGCTACTGTTTTGATACATACTATCTTGTACTAGCACTGTTTCAGTTTTTGTTGCTATCTCACTATTGTAGCATGCATGAACTAGTTAGTGTCACCATGCATTCACTTCCATATTTACTTTCAGTTGCCTGTCAACGAGTTTGACCAACCTTGGCCTGGACTTTGCCTCACCAAGATAGCATTGCACAATCATGAGAGGGCAGGATCTGCCTTCCTCTACATAAATGTCCATCTCTTCCCAGTAGTTGTTCCCTGGGCCTGCTTTGCACAATCTTAATGGATAGTGACTCCTGACCCAGAAAACTACACAATGCAGTCACTGAGTCTGCAGTCATTGCCAGCTAAAATTGTGCATTGCGCAATTCTAGTAGTCAGCAGCCAGACTGGACTGTACATTATGTAGTTCCAGCAGTAAGTCATTCTCCCAATAGCTCAGACTGTGCCTTGTGCAGTATTGGCATTCAATCTCCCGACCTCTTAGAAGAAATTGCGCAACCTTCATGATCAATCACATAGGTAAGTTGCAAGTCAGTTCTCAAGTCCATTTTGGTTTTCGAATGAGAGATTGTTTGCCATGAGTGTTTCCATGTCTCCAGGTATTGTAGGTGTTCATCTACCTCTCCGCAGTGTAGGTACAATGGTTTCCAAGACAGCTGAGTCGAAGAAACCATTCAGAGCATAACTAGAGATGCAGTCGATCAAATATCTATGAGCTTACCTACTCACAAAGATATCAAGTTGTTCATAGACAATAACATCAAGATATCATAGTGAGCAACATCATGAAAAAAACCTAAAGGCAATATATAAAACAAAACGAATGAAAAGAATACAATGAATGCAGCGAATGCAACAAACGCAACGAATGCAGCGAATGGAAGAGGAAGGTTGTTGACAAAACAGAGGCGGAACAAAGTTACAAGATCAAGCAGATCCACTGAGGATGAAAGAAACTTTGGAGACTCAGGATATGAGGTGAGAAAATGACATGAATATTGTGCGGAGATAGAGAATGGAACAAAGAAGGATTTGCATGTGCTGAAGCAGCAACTCAAGGAATAACATGAAGCTGCATAGATAGACAAATGAGTTGCAACAAGAACAGGAACAACAGTAGGTGCAACATGCACTCATGGGTGAAACTCCACCGATACAAGTTTTATATCTATCCTAGCAGTTGGCACATAGCAGACATGGTGAGTAGTTTTGTTGATCGCATGCACGGGATTCAACAACATGCATGTCATTGTGTGCACACACGCGATCCAACCCATTCATATCACTCACCAAGGCCAAGACAAGAAGCAAGTCCAACTAGAGCTGAACATGTACTTTAGCAAGTTGATGCGCATGAACACAACACACACTTGAAGATTAGCACGAACACTATGCATTAGTTTGTTGTCGGTTCAACCACACCCAATAAGACTATGTGCATGTTAGAAGATGAGCTGGATGAAGGCGCGAACCAATGCACCGATTGCAATGGAGGCAAGAGTTTTCTTCATCAAGATGTCACCATGGGGTTCATGCACACCATCACAGATGACTAAGCTTGGCATTAGATCACAACCTTGAACATCACAAGCATGTCAAAGAGTTGGTCTCACCTCAACAGACCGAGTGTGAGTGATGTCTTGCATGGCTTGCTCAAGCCATTTTGTCTCACATGAGCACATGTGCATTGTAATGTAACATCATGTCAAGTGGAAGTTCAAATGTCAATAGTTAGATGTAAGAGTCATAGAGTAGATGAAGAGTCATGAGCGTAGATGAACTTTCACAAAGGGGAATGTCAAGGTTCACCCCACCCTTTGCTATAAATAGAACTTCATAACTCATTGTAGAGGCTTTTGGTCAGCCAAGCTTCTGATAAGACTATCTTGGAGAGAGCTTGGAAAATATTGTAACGTGCCTTGGCTTCTCCACTACACGAATCTAGTACATCTCTTTGGAGGAGCAAGTGGATGTGGCTATAACATTCCACTATTGGGGCTAGTGGTTTTACATGGATGTATTGTATCACAGGAGCTTACACTTCTTTATATAATAAGAGGCAACATGTTTTCATGCATATGTTGTTATTGTAGTTGGAATGTTTTGGTTGTTGTAGCAATGTATGTTACTTAAGTTACATAGTTGTGTATGAACTGTTTTGTATGCAATTATATCAATCTTGTTGCAAATGTGTTGTTGGTTTAACCATCACTTTGGATTTTTGGCTGAATTTCTTTCTAGCTTGTGATGCATCATCACTCGTGTGCTCCCTTGCCATCCGAGTACTATTACAGGTTGTCAAGGGGCGCACTCATCTCAACCCACCTGTGTTAGAACCTCTCATGCAGCTTCCTTGGCTCACTGCAGTGGTCACACCCTTGCTACTGACAGAGTTATCCTACTTTCCTCTATGAAAAATCATGGTCAATGCATTACCATACGACCCACTGCTAGAACTCCTACATCAAATAGTCTGAGGTCTAATTGGGTATTATTACTGGGAGATCCCCTTGACATGTTGGCAGATCCAACAACTTCAACATTTCTAATGCTAGAAGGAGGGTCAGATGACAAGGTGTGTCCTCTCATCTAGTTTTGAACCTTTTCATGCCTTTCATGGATTCTTACACTCTTCTCCCTCCACGATGTTTTTCGAATTGTGAAGATGTCTCTGTCATGGGGGATTTTTTCAATCTCTTGTCCACTTACACGTATGATGGTGCAGGCAAAGTGGCATGGCCTGAGTACTTACATGACTTTCTTTCCATGCTTCCTGAGGAAGATGGGTGTTCTAATGAACATGCCAGCTTGCTACTTGCACACACACACACACACTTTGCGAATCTCCATGTCGATGGCTGATCACCCTACCGGCAGACAACATGCACTCACTTGAGCACTTTTGTGATCTCATTGAAGACACTTTCTATCATTTTGATCTAGACAATCTTGACCAAAAACTGTTACAGCAATGGAAGGCTCCACATGGATTAGTTATAGATTTTTGGCAGCGCTTCCGTGACTTGTAGTTTCAAGCTCAAAGGAGCCAAATGAAATTTTCCTATCTTTGGGATGGTTTGAGTATTGCCTTAAGAAATTTGCTTGTCCTAAGAAGAAGCTTGAGATCAAGCCTCACTCAACATTCTTCACTGATGGAGCTGTGCAATCTCACGTGGATGTGGTCACTGTCTCAAATAACTATTCACCTTCCTCTGATTCAATAGCTCCACCACTGTTGAGTGATGTTGAGGATCATGCTCACACACTTGTTCAGTTTTCACACCCTCCCAACATCACTTCACTCAATTTTTGCACAAATTTGGTTGTGAGTTCTTCAAGTTCTCATATGCATTCTATCTACGTCCTCCGTCTTTGCACTTGGGTGTTCCTCCAGATGATATTGTCTTGTGTTCTTCCATTCTGGACTCTTCACTTTTTGTGAATGAGAAATAAGCCACTGACGGAGTTGGTGTTGCACAACCAACATGCATTGTTATTCATGAAGAGTATGAGTGGGAGCTTGAGCATCAACATGCAGTAAAGGAGGACTTCCTTCCATCCAAGCCCCCTATGTTCTTTCCTAACATCTTTTCCGGAAACACATAGGATGAGTTTGTTCAATTTTCATCTACCCCTTTGTTTGATTTATCTTATCATGAGGATGCTGACGAAATATTTGATTTTTCTGATCGTGGTTGTCGTGATCCATTTATTTCCATATTTGATCACGATCATGACTCTATCATAGTTGATATTTCGAAGCCACTAGTATATGATGATATATCTAATGATGAAGTTGAAACACCCAAGACTGTCAAGGCACTTCAGCCTGAGCTGATGGTTATGTCAAGTCCTTGCTCTCTTGGGGTTAGTCTCACTTCCGATCATGAAACTATTCAATCACCCAAGGCTCCTCATCACTCATCTATATGCATTGAAGATCCATCTCACACAAATATCATACTTCCTCCACTCGAACTGCACGACCCCATCGCTCATACATTGGATTCCCCTTACATTGCAAGCACTCGTTTGCGACACAAGTTACCTTTGTTTCTTTTGTTTGATGTCATGTTAGAGTCAAGAGTGTGCTTATGCTCCAAAGTTGCATGGAGTGTCACACAACACCATGATAAGTCCATGGACTGCTCATCATACACTTGCATCCACATATGTCTTGTGGGCACTGTAAAAAATGAAGTGTGGTTGTCTTCATTCTTATATCTTTCTTGCTTGCTGGTTCACACAACTGGGTTGCTCGTGGACCAAGCCTTCACTAACATGGGTCAACCAATGCGTCAATGGCTACATCGGAAATATCAATTCACGTGATCAAGCCCATGCACCATTAGTGTAGGAGTAGGAGTAGTGTTTTCTTTCAGTCAATTTTCTTGCATAATTGTTTTCTTACTCACTTTGGATTTTTGCTTGTCTACTTGGTCGTTTTCTTACTTTCTTTTCTTTCACTTTTACTTCTGCTCTTTCTTTTCCTTGTTGTTTGTTAATTCGCTTGTTTTGTATAGTTCTCTTGTTTCGTTCATAGGTTAGTTTCACATGAAACCATGTATGAATCTTGGAATGAGTTGGGTGAAGTACAAGAGGGCTTGTACAACTATCACTACTTGGTTATCTGCTATCTTGCCTTTGTATGTAGAAATTGTTTCTTTTAGCTCATGATACGTCGAAGGAAAATATGTATTGTTCGAAGTGAACCTTGATGCAAAAACAACGCTTGCATGCTAACTAGTCAGCTGTTTTTGGGTTAACTCTTGTCAGCTTAGTCAAGCAGAGTAAAGGTGAGGGGGGAAACCTTAACAGGCACGTCAAAGATATAATAAATTTCCTCTCTATTGGAACAACCTCTTCTGCTCTCAATAAGTCAGTATCCCTCTTCTACCTCTGAAATGAATAAGTGCTATGCACTGTTGAAAAAAAATGAAAAGTCAAAAATGAAAAAATGAAAAGTCAAAAAAATGAAAAAATGAAAAATGAATAAGGCAAAAGAAGAGAAAGGCTTCCCGTGGAGGGAGGTGATGCAAGTAACTTTTCCAGGGTACCAACTAGGCTCATTGGGAGCAAAGCCATGCTTGTGCTCCTAGGTGACTCCATCGGGGTAATGTCTAGGCCTACTAGCAGTTGCGCAACACCAGAGATGAATCTAAGACTCTGACGACTATACTTCTTGTGCACCAATATACCCCTCAACCCTAATAAAAAAAACTATGTTGACGTGGCTTGGGATGTGTGAAAATCAACCAAGAGCTTGGCAGATGCTACATCTTACAATCAAGCTAGTGTGAAACCAAGATGAGTTGAGAATTGAACAATACTTCCAGAGGTGTTAGACTTGGTTTTCATGGAAAAGGTCCATTCAGAGAGCTAGAGTTCTACCAGTGTGTCACCAAGTGTTGTAGCTACTACAACCACCCTCCAAAATTTTTCCTTAGCTTCGTTTTGGAGCCTCCCTACCAACTTTTCATAGCAACTTGCCCTTATTTTTCAAGTTCACAAGCTTCAGTGTTTTTCTTGCACAAAACCGAGACTACCAGCTTGATTTTTCATTATATTCCTTTCAATGTTACAATACATATTTATACATGCCGAAGCATCCAATACCATGGACCGAAAAACCATAGGTAGGTTCGCGCAACCTAATATAGGGTCCAAAAAAAATAATTCTCGGGGAAC
>APFE031430302.1:0-23867 GCA_000404065.3 Pinus taeda | reverse complement strand
AGTTAGCTTAATCTTCAGTAGATGCATCAGAACATTATTAACCATATTAACAGTAAACAGGTGCAGTATAACAGAATAGAACATCACACAAAAGCCACACACATGAACACCATGATATAAGGTGGAAACCCAATGTGGGTGAAAACCAACTGCTGCAATTTGTCTCTTTCTTCTTTAATAAGAAACTTCTTTTACAATGTACTGGTGCAGTCCTTTACCAGTACGCAGGCTACAACCTGCAGAGGGCTATAACCCTCTTAGCTCTTGTACTAGCCGATCCATTTACTAGTACGTAGGTGCTGCCCTACAGAAGGCTACAACCTTCTTTCCTTCAGGGACCACGTTTCATCAATTTTCAGACTGGATCCAAGAGTACAAAACAAACATTACTGCAATACAATCATCAACTTATACTTTCATCATAATTCATTAAACAACCCAATACTGAATCACTGAAACCCTGTCATCAAGAACACAGAACCCAAACCAGAGCCGAGAACTCTGCAACAACCACCAGAATCAACAGCAACCTGAAATATCAAATCTTATTATGCATACGCTACTTCACTGTACCAAAACCGCGTGTATACGTGATTTCTCCAAAGGCAACCCGCGTGCAGATCTAGAAATAATTACTTATGCCTTCGCTATCAGATCCGACCCTTGCCAAGTGTCCCGAACAGATAACCAACAAATACCAGATCTTCTCACTTCATCAGACACCCATTGCTTACATCTTTGCCTAATGATCTTCTCCTTATATAGCCTTAGGCCTTGCTCAATACCACGGGCCAAAACCATAGAAATCCAATAGCATCAACTTCAAAACTAGGGATCAACACGTCTGTCGAGACACCATGGTCCAAAACCATAGGTACAACTTCCAAGGAATAACTGCCACGGACCAAAGATAAGTTTTCCACATACACGCGCTTTTACTGAAGCCAACCTGCGTGTACACGCGACTTGCTATATAGCAAACCTGCGTATACGCGACTTGGTATATAGTGAACCAGAGTGTATATATTTCTCTTTCTATCCTGCTGTATTAAGATCTGTCCTCTGATTAAGTTGCCATCACCTGTACCTGTCTCTGAGTGAGTTGCCATCAAGGACAACACTTGTATCATAATGCCAACAAAATGTATGGTAATAGGTATGCAATCACTTGAGATAAACCAGTCACAAACATGTCATAGAACCTATTGTATACCCTTTTACTCCATTTGACCAATTCCTCGGTTGTATCCTATAATGATTGTGTCGACTACCAGTGACAAAATATGTTATTACCTTTACTTAATATGTAGGGAATTCTGATATCAACCTATGATCATCCTACGTGTAATGCTCCATCATAGATTGTAAATATACTTGTTATCTACTTGTGACAAGCATGTAGTAAACTTGTAATAAATCTTGCAACCACCCAATCCACTTCATACACTTTGTTATAATTTGTAATATACCCATCACCTACCTATGACAACTTGTTATTAAAACTATAATATACTCGATATAACCTATCACAACCCATTGCAACTTGGTCACCGATGGGTGACAAACCCAACTATGGTAACCTACCATATAACTATTATGAATGTTTTGTAATCTTTTGATTATAACCCTGTCAATTCTATGAGATTCTATGATATCTTATGGTACCTGTGACATCCATATGGTATCTGCGATCACATCCAATTATAATATATTATATGCCTATCATATTAGTAGTTGTTAATTCATTAACGTATTATCATTTATTCCTAGTTGTACCATCAATATTTTTGCAATCAAACGCGTATATGATCTTGCATAAAGTTATGGTATTCCACCCCTCGTAGCCTTGGTATTTGCTAACCTTGCATAGTATTGTTATTTAGTATCCTAATCATGTACCAGTTTAGTAGCCAATATGCTATTTTTTTATCATGTAAACTATGTCAGTGACCACTTTATTTATTTACTTGATCCTTATATTTCAGTTTAGATGATCCAAAAACATCCTCAATGCTATAGTTATAAAATCAAATCCCAAGTTTATGATATTTGATTACAAATCAATCATGCCCATAAAGCCAATAGTCCATTCACAACATTTTATTCCTAAGAGTTACAATTCTTAACTCATGTAATCATAGCACAAAAAAAGGAATAAGATATGTACAAGGATTCAACACTTATTAGATTAGTCTTCATATCATATATTGTGTAAATAATACAACATAGTATTGTCAAGTAGCAGGAAATCACCAAGGGAAATTCATGCTTCACACATGTATATGATAAAATGTTGTATAGTTTATCAGAGAGAGAAGGTTTAGAAAAAATTCCCTTATCCTTTTTCTTATAGGTCACATAATTCAGTCAACACCATTGTCCCATTCTATAGTTTTCTCATGATGAATATTCCTTTACCAACCACCTATATCTTATATTTTTATTGTCATCATTGTTGTGCATGCATTAATTTCCAAGGTCTCTTGGATACCTATTCATGTATGACTTTACCATACAACTTGTTAGAGTCGGTCTGGTTATCCCTCCGTCAGAGATCAAAACTCTTTTTTTGCACTTCATGTTTAGGTGTCCCATCAGTTTCGATCATTTGCACTCGTTAGGAGCATGCCATAAATCTGACGGAAAGGTTTGTGTTACTCATTCCCCTCATGCTTGGCACTGCTGGCTCAGGTCCATTTATAAAAAATCAAAGTCTTGAAACAGTCATTTGCAACCCTGTTTCAATTTCTAGGTCATGACAAGTGTTCTTGGTCATTAGGTCTAGGGTTAAGTCAATTTGGTTTTTGTAAAGTCCAATAAAGCCAGCAGGCCAGAGGGAGGTCCTCGATAGGTTGTTATCTCAAATATTTTTATCGTTATACGGATAGATTATGACTTCTCTTTAAAACTTTGTTTTGAAGATAAGTTGACATTTCATTTTTGTAATAAATTTTCAAAAATTTCAGTTCTTGAATTGTCCAGGCGCAACCCTGGTCTCCTTTGCCAAATCATATCACAGTTATTCCTGCAAAAAGTATCAAATAAAATCATTATTTCATCCAAATTTAAGAAGGAAACCAAAAATCAGAAGTCTATTAATCCTGAAAGAATGTCAAAATGCCAAACATTATGAAAGTGGGTTATTAAAATCAAATCTGATTTGGTGAGATATTTTCTTCACATATAAATCATGGAAGATCATTCATTTCCACCATTTCTCAAGGCAAAAGTCGAATTTGTGAAGTGGAGGGCAGAAGACACGTTTGAAGGGTAGATTGACAAGCTTAAGGGTATGCGCAACCCATACAGAAGGCGCGCAACGCATTGAGTGCACGCGGCACACTGGGCTCCATTGGCCAGTGTAAATTTGCATGCGCGTGGCGCATAGGGAGCGCGCTACGCACTGGGTGATGAGCGCGGCGCACTCAGTTTGAAGCCCGAAACTTGTTTGCAAATTCATCAAATCGCCCAAACTTCCCATAAATTTGCTAGGTAGGCTCTCGTCCACTGCAATTGTTTTGTATTTAATGGTGAAATGTGATTGGATCATGGCTCATGCCCATTGAAACAAGACTTTGAAAAACCTCCCTTTTTCCAATAAGAAACATTGCTTAGGATTTTGAAAACAGTGTTGTCACCAAGGTCTACTCTTTTCCTCACTTCCAACTGTCCCCCATTCCCAAAGTAACTCATCAAATTTCTTCATTAATCCCCTCATAATCCTATCATATGATCCCTAAACCCCTAATCCCTTACCTCTATGAAAACTCCTTAAAAACTATTCAATATCCCCCTAATCCTAAACCTTGTTTCCATATGTATACATTTTCCTTTCCTTACCCAATTACATTTTATTTCAAAGTCCCTAATTCTCTGATATTTTCCCTTTCCTAATATTCCCTTGTGCATTTGTTTTTCCCCTTGGTCACAGCATTGTTAGAGCATAAAAGCAGTTCACATTCAATTGCACACACGGTTTCATTCAGAGCAATTTATATATTAGCATACATATTCCAGACATCTTGTTTTCAAATTCATGTCAGAGACAGATTCAGTTTATGAGCAGGAGTATGACAGTGATTCTACAGCTGAGGGTAATGTGCCACGGAGGTCTCACAAAAGTGGAAAAAGTGGTCAGCATGTCAGGGAGGAGCCTACTTCTTTGGCTCAATTGCGGGCTTGCCCGCTTGCAATGGATTGTTTTCAGCGTCAGTCATGTTTCCAATACTGTGAGATGATCTCACAAACCCAGCATCATCATGAACTAGTTCGTTTTGTTCTACATTTACATGATGGCCGTGTAAACCTCACCGGAGTAAATTTCACTTTGTCACCAGAGACTATTGCTTAGGCCACCGGGATACCAAATATAGGAGAGGTTAGACTTTTGGGAAAAGCTTAGACTCTATTGTACATTGTATCTCTGCAATTTTGGCAAAGGAAAGACCAGGGTTTTGCAGCACTGTTTGGGATTCATGTGGCTTTATGTTTTTATGGTGTGCCTCTCTGAGTAATTGTAAGTTTATCTAGTGTTTTGTGTATCATCTTCATGCTTCTTCTTCTGAATTTAAAACAAATGAGTGGTTAAGGTGGAATTCATAGTTGTTATGCTCTACCTTTGAATTTGTTCAAATTTCCATGTTTTCTTCAGTTTAAGGAGAATCCTTGAGACTTCCTTGCTCTCCTTAGCTCCTCACCTGTCTGATCTACCCACCTCACTTGCTTTAAAGCATTAAAATGATTGCCTTCCTTGCCCCAATCAGATCTCTGCAGAAATTGTGCCTCATCCCCGAGCCCAAATTGCCTTTCCCATTATTTTCAACAAAACCCTAAAAACCCAAATCAAATCAAACCCCTGCACTTAATAACTAGCCTAAGATCAGTTGAAAATTTAGTCATCTCGAGCCTCATTGATTACCTTTTCCGAGATAGACCCAGAGAGAGCCCTCTCCTGTCCTCATAGGGCTAGCTATGAGGCTGAGCATGGTTTGATGTAGCCTTGAGTTTTACCTTATTTCAGCCTAAGGTAGATTTGAGTGCTAACATATTGGCGACCATATTAGGGAAGAAATGGTTTGCTTGTTAGTGTTATTTGATTTATAGCTACAGACGGAGTCTGAAGTCACGCCAGTTAGCCTTCGAACTGCACATTGCTCTGCGAGTGCATAGGAGATAAACGCTTCTTCAGTTGATCTCCGGTGTAGCTTGTAATTGTAACACTTAACTTATAAATTTCCCCAGTACGTGCATCAAGTTCAGATCTGATGGTTGATGGTGAACAACGATTAGACATCAGAAGGCTGAAAACATTCACCTGGCGACTTTATTCATTGAACAATCCAGAAATCAATGCTTCATGGTGACTTCACTGTAGGGAGATCAATAGCTGTGAGATTTTCAAGATGGACCGAATCATGAGAAGATACGCTCCCATGAGCCGAGATCACATTTCAGGTTTTCCGAATAAGATGCCCAAGGTAGATTGGTCAAGGAAACTGCCTACGTTTAACAATGATGGTAAGAAAGATGATGCTTTACATCTGGTTAGATTTCATATGCATATTCGTAAGTTGAAGGTGGATTTTCCTGAAGATTGCTTGATGAAGATATTCCTGGCCACACTGGAAGGTGAAGCCCAATCTTGGTATGAAAATTTGCCGCTGGCTTGTATTTATTGTTTAAAATATTTTCATTCTCCGTTCATTGAAAGATATCAAGTGTCTTATCCATCATTAAATTTAGTTCATGACTGTTGCAAACATGCTTCTACTTTTATTGAAAGCCTTGAGAAATATTACGAATATGATTTCTGATGATGAGATCATGGAGGCTCTGTATGAGAATCCATTTCAGCAACATGAAGAGAACCTAGAGGATACCTATCAAGATGCTCAGGAGACTTTGCAGCAGGTTGAAGATAATATGGCTGAAAATGATGAAAGGGAGAATGACATTTCGGATCTGCCCACAGAAGAAGACAACATGCAGATTGCAGATTGTGATAATGTCCAGTCAGCTACTTCAGATTCAGATTCAGATCATGATGACCAAGCATATCTTGTGCTAAAGCCCATCAAAGATAACTCTGCTGTTGAAATCCTCTGGAATGTAGAAGACACATTATTGGATCCAAATGTTCTCAGTCATACTGTCAGTCCATCATTAGAATACAACCTTCATGAAGAAGCAATCCAGTCAGTTCATGAAAAACAGAAAGAAATCTTTGTGCAAGAAAGTGATAAATCTCCTTTCGATAACTCAATAATAAATGATAGTTTGAATGCCCTGTCATATGAAGATAATTATTGTTTAAGCAGAAGAAACAAAAGGCATTGTCTCCTTTGTCTGAAGATGAGATAGATCTACTTTTGAAAGGTCTTGTTTCAGCCAAAGCTAAGGTAGATTTGAGTGCTAACACAACTCATGTCACTGTCACCTAGGCTTATATAACACTTTCATTTATTATCACAATCTTAATAAATAAATTTCATCATGGCACTTTGCTTTATTTTAGTCGTTTCCAATCCTACACTATCCATTGTGCCCAAGTCAAACCCATGCTTCACTAGTCATGGTCTTGTCAAAAATCATCCTATTCTTGTGGTAATCATGTAACCTTCAGGAAGTATTTTCTTCAATGTTTCTAGCCATATTCACATTCTTAGCTTACCAACATATGCTTTCCATCAATATCTTTCCCTTGACTACTACCTTACTAAATTTTGATATCTGGACTAATAATTATTGTAGACTTTTACTTGTAGATTCAACAACTTATGTGATATGTTAAAACATAAGACATGAATCTACTCTACTCATCAATGGAAACAAAAATTGATCGATGAAAACACTAAGTAGAATAGGAAGAATTTCAATGGCACATAACACAATATTGTTTTGGGGAAAGAAACTGCTCAAAACCCCAAATATCTATATTGCATTAGCCAGAATATATGAGAAGAAAATATGATGCTTGTTCAACTCAAACAATTTCTACACAAGTATGATCCATCTCTCATCTTCAAAAATGAGCTCAAGCCAACACTTAGCCAATTCTGTTGCCTATCAAACCCCTAGTTCCTTGCACAATTATTGAGATAATTAGCCCATATTTAATTGTAAAGTCTCTCTCCACAACTACGCAATCCAGCCATAGGACCTCAACTAATTGCATGCACCATATGCACAACTCAGAAAATTATACAACTGACAGTACGTTGTTCCTAAAATCTAATCTCAACTACATCTTCCTTAGAACCAACATGCATGAGTTATTTATGAGTGAATCTTCAGTTAACTGGTTGAGCAGTGAAGTTTCAATGGTGCTTGTCCCCACTACTAGACCTCCTACAAGTTCCTCCAACTGTTTGAACTAGCTTAACTGGTTTTAACTCGGCTAGACTGAGTTACTTAATTACAACTCAAAAGAACTCGGCTTGTACCCCTAAGATTTAGGAATCACTCTACATAACTCTAGTTAGACTTCCAACTCGAATTTACTGAGCCAACTAAGTCAAATTAACTTAGTTAGTTGTTACAAGTTACTATGAGAATAGAATTTAAATTTAATTCCAAATTTAATTCAAGGAAAAAGTGAAGCCACTGATTAACCCACAAAACCCCTAATATAACCCCAAATTCCATATTTGCTTTAAAACCCTTTAACTAGTGAAAAAACCCCAGTTTTGTTTTCAACCTAAGTCACAGAAGTTGCCAATTAAGCCACATAAGATACCAATTGAAGCCATAGAAAAACCATACATCCAGGAAAGGCACAAAAGCCACCGAATAACACACATAACCCACATTATAACCCCAAATTCTATATTTTCTTTAAAACCCTTTAACCAGTCAAATAACCCCATTTGTTTTTTTCCACTGAAGCCATAGAGGCCACCAATTAAGCCACAAAATCCACCAATTGAAGCTGTAGATAAACAATACATCCAAAAAAGGCACAAAAGCCACTACATAACCCACAAAACCCACATTATAACCCCAAATTCCATATTTTCTTTAAAATTCCTTAACAACTTCAAAAAAGCCAAAAAACAAATTCAGCCTAAGCCACACAAGCCACCAATTGAAGCCATAGAAAAACCTTACATCCATAGAAAACACAAAAGTCACCAAATAACCCATAGAACCCACAATATAACCTCAAATTCCATATTTTCTTTAAAATCCTTTAACTAGTGCAAAAACCCCAATTTGTTTTTCAACATAATCCATAAAAGCCACCAATTAAGCCATAAAAACCACTAATTGAAGCCATAGAAAAACCCTACATCCACAAAAGGCACAAAATCCAACAAATAAACCAAAAAATCCACATTGTAACCCAAAATTCCATATTTTCTTTAAAACCCTTTAACTAGTGAAAAGACCTCAATTTTCTTTCAACCTAAGCCATAGAAGCCACCAATTGAACCCACAAAAAAACCATACATTCATAGAAGGGAAAAAAAGCAAGATAATAACCAATAGAAAAACCATACATTCAAAGAAGGCACAAAAGCCAGAGAACAACCAATAGAGGACAAATGGTGTGAATACCAAGAAAATTGATGTGTTGATAAACACAACTGCAGATATGGTTGGTAGGACGAATAATCCTACCATGGAACGATGATGCCAAGCTCTAAACGCCTGATACAACGAGCCGAATATTGTGTCCAATGTCAAGTTAAATAGGGTCGATTAAGTGAGAGAAATCGAAGAAATATCCCTCCAATTCTAAATCATAGGCAATGCCATACAACTCTGTAGAAACGTGATTCCACCCAAGAGCCAAAACCCTTTACTGCGCCCACACCCCACCTCTGTAGCCAAACAAAACACCACAACAGACGAACAACACAATGAAACAGCTGAACAAGATGCCATAACAAGAGATAAATAGAGTTTCACCTCACCATCAATGAACACCTCACACACAACTATTGACGGAGCAGAATTCACACATTTCGGGCTTGAAAAGAAATGAACGGGGAGTGAAACAATGTCGAGTAGTCAAGGCAAGAGGAACCCTAAATGGCACCAAAACATGAAGGTGGGTTCCACGCCGCGAAGGGGACATGTGGATGCATATTAATTTCTATGCTAGCTAACATTATACACATATCATTTTGGAATGACCTTCAAATGTTCATTTAGCTCAAGAAATCCCCTTAATTATGCCCATGCAAGCCCATTAATTCTTGGAGTGATAAATTACATTTCCTCTCACCCTAATTTGAAACGTGCCTCATTGGTTACTACTTGTTTTTCTTGAGCTACCACTTTTCCTTTTAAATCCACTACCTCTCAATATATTACTTAGGTAGCCATGATTACTCTAAATTGGGAACTTCACTCACCTCTCATGGTTCAACACAACCCTCCTATACCTAGGAATACCTATAAGAGTGGATCAAACTTATGTGTCTCACGTGACTCTCATGATTCCATGAGATCATCCCTTTTCTATAGCTATAACCAAATACGTTTTCACTCAAGTGGCATTTTTAAGAGCCCATTATGTCTTTGCGTATATAAATATTTCCAACCCTCTATGTCATTCCATTAGTTATATTCTCGACCTCACTCCTCTAACCACATTTTTTTTCTTCTCTTTATTAAAACACTTCCCATTCATTTGTTCCTTTTAAAAAGATATGCTTTTCATCTAATCCTAGAATACTGTATGATCATATTCTATGGTTTTGGAATATAAGTTTCAGCCTTTTTTTTTATTCTCTCACCCTTAACAAAAGATCCCATATAAACATTATGCACATCAAATATAATAATATATCTATTATATATAGATCATATCTTCTCAACCTAACTCAATGTTGGATATTCTATATCTTTATGGACTATGTGTTACATCCTCTTCCCCGTAATCATATAACCCTTCCTAAGCAAACTAGTTTAAAATATCATTATCTTCTCATATCGCTTTGACTACTCTACCTTGAAATATACCACATTGTATCTAAATTTTTAAAGTTCTTAGATCTCCAATACAAGGATGAATTGTCCATGTATATCCATTTTTCCATACTTATCCTAACAAGATGTCCAATGACATTATCCTTACACTTTTACATTATACTTTAAGGAATTAAACCCTTAATGTTTTTACAATTTAGTGCAAATTCCTATGACGCAACTTCAACAACTTATGGATGTCTTTGCCTAATTGTTTGACATCATGAAACCTTGTGACATTCTTAAGAAGGCATGTATTTACCATTAAAGTAGGAAATGATGAAATTTTACTCAACTAGAATAGATACGTCTTAATCCAAAAACTCCTAACCCCAAACTATCATGTGTGGAGAGGGACCAAATATCACATGGTGTATACTTCGTCAAGCTTCTTACCTCTATAAAAATGTTTGTACATTGATATTAGATCCCTCTTGATGCTTAATATGGGCCTAGGTTGAGTATGAGATTTAATTTTTCATTTTTTAATCTACCTTGAAAATAATTCATATTTTTAATGATTATTAAAATTTATTTTAGGCTCCCCGATTAGGGTGTGAAACAATTGTAGGCCCTCTTGGGTTTGATTGATATGACAAAGCCCTTATTGCTTTGGGATGGTGGGTGGTATCCCCCACACCCTCACACGCTTATTCACTATGATAGCATGAAGCATTACATATCATGGAAGATCGGTGACGTGAAGGTTCATAACCCTCGGCACCTACAGGTGGTGGGAGCAGAGGTGGAGTTAAGACCATATGTCTAATGTATAAACTCGGGTCCTCAAATTCTTAGGAAGCCTAAGTTTGATATTTACAGGTTCACGACACCAGGAACGCGAGAGGTATACCCCCCTGCTTCCTATCTCTGTTCGAGGTTGGCATATAAATTTTGGTATGTTATAATGCTATCTTTGTAACATGGGTTGGGGGATGCTACTAGTGATAAGCCTCATTTCCAGAGGGGAAAGGAAACACTCGTTAAATTAGCAGTTTCTATGACTGGCAATATTGGCCTTCTCGACTATGTAATGTTGATTTCTATCTTTTTTGGCAATATCATTTCTCACATGGTCATGTTTACTAGTTTCTAGTGTTTTCTCATGATGTTTCCTTTGCATGTTGATAATTGGGTTCCCCGTTTTAAGCTTGAATTATCTGGGAAATCCCTATGGAGAGTAAGGGTTTTGGTAAATTACCAGGTCCAAGTCTAGAGACGCAGGGCTCATGGGTGCATGGGGGATACCATTTTTATTCTGGTGGCACTCCCACTCCTGGAGGGTCACTGTGTATGTATGCTTGCTAGCTCGGGTTGTGGAATTCTATGTTGAAGAAAGAGTAACTGGGTTCAGTCTTCACAAATGTAATTTTTATTTTTGTACTTGTAAAATAAAATAAACATTAATTTTTTAAATTATAAAAATGAGTTTCTTGCTCATTGCATAGGTCTAGCACATGTCAAAGTGCTATATGAAATTCAAAGAGTCAAAATAAATGTTGAAGACCCTTAAGGGCATGTTACACCTGGTATATTTATGTATTAGAATCCAAGAAATACCTCCAAGGAAAGTCACAAGCCTTCTACAAATTTCGGCCTCATAGAAGGGACTAATTGGCATCTCAGAAGTCAAGTCAACCTAAAGTCATCAAGTCATCTCAAAAGGAGTGACATACCACTATATATAGGGTCACTCGTCCTCACCAAAAGGAAACAAGTAACCTCTGAAATTAGCAAGGAAGAAGGAAGAGAAAAGGGTATGGAAAAGGACAAAGGCGGTGTCTCTCTTGTAGTGAACAAGGAGGGATAGAAGACTGAGTTCACATGGTCCAGTTACAATCACACATGCAAAGAAAGGGAGGCTCATTCTGCTTTCATGACTAACCTCCTAGTATATTCATACGAAGAGGCTTGGTTGGGCTAGAAAACAATGCTAATTAGGCCTCTTACTCGAGCAAAGAAGAGGGATACTCAATTGAAGGTAAGAGAGCATACAAAGCTACAATTATTGAAGGCATCCTCCACACATGCAAAAGAAAATGAAGACATACTACTGTTCTTCCAATTATGAAATCACAGTGAAGAAAAGAGGCCTTGGTTGGGTTAGTAACAAGGTCTTCTCCTTGATTAAGGAAGGCTCCATCTCAGGCGAAGGAAGAAAAGAATAATGTCCCTTCTAGGGCATGCAAAGTAGCGTTTCTACAATAAATCTATCACTTGCAGAAGAAGGACAAAAAAGGAGGAAAAAATGCTGCAAGAGGAAGTGATATCAGATCAAAAGGAAAGGCTTCACTTGTGCTTGCAGGATCTTCTTGTCAAGGGTCTAGGGTCTGGAATTTGTCAATTGAAGCTTCAATAAGAGAAATTTGTTGAAGGCTTTTCCTCTCTAGGAGAGAGAGGTTTTTCCCTAGCAGAGAGCCAACATCTTGTGTTCTTGTCTCTTTTATTTTGGTAATTATTTGATGAAGGAAGTAAACACACATTGATAATAATAAGAGAAAATTTTGGTAATAAGAAAAGTTAAAAGTAATTCACAAATTGTTGTCATTGGTAGAAGAATCTCATTATATCTCATATTCTCTAGATTCTTCAACATGGTATCAGAGCTAAGGTGACGCATCAATGAAGGGAATCTCAAGAACAGATAGAGGGTTGAAGTATCAAGATCAAGAAAAGAAAGGAATACAAATATTGAAGCATCATATCTTCAAGAAAGTGTTCCAGATCCATCAAATACAAGGAGAATTACTGTCTCCTCTCCTAGATCCATCAAGAAGGACTACCATCCTAGGAATAAAGAAAGAAGAAAGACGTCCATCTAAAGGCATCCACAAGAAGGCTCATTCAAGAAGAGTATCCATCCTAAAAAATAAAATCACTCTACATCAAGCTTAATCATTAAAGGCCTTTACACATTGGGAAGTCTTCAACACCAAGCAATCTCTCAAAAGGCATCTTGAAGAAATCATTTTGAAGATCTCTAAGATCCAAGAAGACAAATCATCAAATCCTTTAGAAAGAAGCAAGAGATCTTCATCACCAACATTATAAAGTAAGTATTTTTATGTCCTCTTATGAAATATCAAAGTCTTTCTACAAGGAAATCAACAAATTAGTTGGGACTGCTAATTTTCTTGCATGGAAAAATAGGACTGATCTATTTCTAAAGGAGATGAACTTCTGGACTACATCAAAGGGAGTGTCATTTTTCCTACTAAGGAACAAACTCAAGCCCTAGAAAATTACAGTAAGGATGAAATAAGGGCTCAAAGGATTTTGATAGAATACATCAAGGACCCTCTCATTCGTTATGTTTCCAAACTTGAAACATCTAAAGAAATCTATGATAGGATGGTGGAGCTATTCTATGTTAGTACAGCTGAAGAAGTGATTTCATTGCATAATGAATTGTATAAGATGAATATGTCTAAGGAATAACGAATAGCTCCCTACTTCATGAAAATTTATGAGATGAGATATAAACTACAATAGTTAAGAGAAGTTATGTCTGACAAAGAAATGACTACTCTGGTACTCAATGCACTACCTGAGCAATGGGGCAACTTCACATCAAGTATATATGCCAAGAAGGAAGCTACCCCACTAAATGAAATTTGGTCTCTATGCAAAATTGAGAAGACTAGACTAAAAGCGAAAGATGATGTGGGATCAAAGGAGAAATAATTTGCTGCTATGGCCAAGAGAAGAGGAAAATTTGGCAAGTTTGGTCCACAAAGAAAGGTTAAAAGAGATATGTCTAAAATCCAATGTCCGGTTGTCAAGAGTATGGACACTATAAGAGGTACTATCCCAAATTTAAGAAGGACAACAATAATAGGAAACTATAAGAAGGCCACATTACCCAAGAAGTGAAAGAAGATGAGAAGAATCAGAATAAGGAGGACCCTCCGGATCTCTTCTATGACTGAGATCAACTTCTTCACATAAGTCTTCTTTAAAGTTTTGGGTATTATAGGAACATGTAGTAGTAGGATAGAATGCATTTTTTATGAGAATGGAATCTTCCAGAATATAGGAGCATTATGTAGAGATATATTAGATAAATAAATTTATGTAGGAAGGGTGTAGCCATTAAATGACCTCAACAATTCATAAAGGAATGATCACGATCAAGAAGAATCATCTTAGAAAGCCACTATCATCAACAGGAAGGAACGTTTGTAGGATGAGGACTACAAGGATAATATTCAGAAAAGACAAATGTCTTGATGGGAATTCCACCTATGGGAATTCAAGAAATGATAATATGTAGGCAAGGAAAGATGCGGCAAAGAAAAAGGACATTGAGGAAATCTCAATCAAGGAAGTTGTCAAACAAAGCTGAGATGATCAAAGAAAGAATTAATATGAAGTATGTATGCATTTATGTTTTCAGTTAAATCCATTTCATCATTTATATTGATGAGCATGGGGAATTTCTCTGGTAGCATGATCAAGAACAGGGTAGATCTCTTTCATTGAATAATGTGCATGAAGGCATGGTTCACACACTGATAAAGTTGAACATGAGGAATATCCTCATATGAAGTATGAGGTGATTGAAAAGAGAACCTATAAAGAAGCATATGGGAAAAGATATCAGGGATAAAAGGACACCATGAACACTAGGAATCAACATCTGACAAATTTGTTGAAAGCATCTCCTGAAAGAAGGCATGAGAATTCTGACAAAGGAAGAAAAGATAAAATTACCCTTGACACCTGGAAAATCCTTGGATATATGAACATGTAGGATGTCGATGATTCAAGCCAACTAAATTTCATGATATAAAATCATCTTGTAAGGTACTATTTGATTTAATGTTATTCTTTGATTTCTTCAATAATATCTAGATGAGTTCATGTAGTGCTACTGGAATAAGGATTGTAAGTGAAAGTACAACTAGCATTCATGTGGTGGATGGAAATTCCTGAAAGAAACATGATGAGGAATAAGTAGCCATATTATGAAGGTTCCAGATATGTATCAAGAAGGCCACTTTCCATGGAGGAAGGAATGACATGACGAACTAAGAAGGACAGTGATTGATGGTTGATGCCCTACAAACAAGAAGCTCAACTGAATTTCATGAAATCAATGAAAGAAAGTGATTAAGCAACTGGATTTCCCACAAGAATAAAGTTGTTGATTTACAAGAGAGTCCCTAGTTAAGAGGGTGCTCTCACAAATCCATGATTAAGTGGTAGCTTGGAAAATTTCCTGGTCAAAAGGAGCTTGGGTACATTCCTTCATAAGAATGGGAATATCTTCCCTAGCTGAGAGGGAGAGATAGAAACAACATTCTTGTCTTCATTTTGGAAGAAATAATAGAGGATTGGTTAATCATCTAGCATTTGATACTCTTTGAGGATGTATAGGGCATCCAAGAAAAGAGTAGGAAAGAGGATGGATATTCTTTGAGGTCTGGGAACCCAAGATAAGAATAGTCCTAGAAGTTCATACTCAGTGAACACCCAGGTGGGTATGAACCTTGAGAGACAATGATGAAGGTTTCTATAATTATTGGTCTCGCCAACATTGTGGTTTGTCTATTGAGAGATAGATATGTCAGTCAAGGCCTTGATGTGTAAACAATGTTGCTTACTATGATGCTATAATAGATGGATTGAAAATCTGATTTCTATTATGTGAATTATTTAGATTGAAAATGGTCAAACACCTTGTAATGATTTATGAATACCTCCCTAGTTAAGATGGAGCGTTGAAGACAGTGTAACTAGGTTTGGTCTTCATAAATGTAATTTTGATCTCTGTACTTTTAAAATAAAAGAAATATTATTTTCGTAAATTATAAAAAAATAGTTTCTTGCTTATTGCATAGGTCTAGCACATGCCAAAGTGCTATAGGAAAGTCAAAGATTCAAAATAAATGTTGAATACCCTTAAGGGCATGTTACACAATGTATATATATGTATTAGATTCCAAGAAAGATCTCTACGCAAAGTCACAAGCCTCCTACACATGTAGGCCTCATAAAAGGGACTAATTTGCATCTCCAAAGTCAAGTCGATTGAAAAGGAGGGATAGACCACTATATATAGGGTCACTTGTCCTCACCAAAAGTCAACAAGTCACCTCTCAAATTATCAAGGAATAAGGAAGAGAAAATGGTACGGAAAAGGACGAAGAGGGTGTCTCTCTCTTGTATCGAAGAAGAAGGGATAGAATATGGAGTTCACAAGTCATATTTCTAGCCTAGTTACAGTCACACGTGTGAAGATAGGGAAGCTCATTCTACTGTCATATCTGACCTCCTAGTATAGTCATATGAAGAGGCTTGGTTGGGCCAGCAAAGAGTGCCAATTAGGCATCTTACTCAAGCAAAGAAGAGGGATACTCAAGTGAAGTTAAGAGAACATACAAAGCTGCAATTCTTGAAGGCATCCTCCGCATGTGCGAAGGGAAAGGAAGACATACTACTGTTGTTCCAAATATGAAATCACAATGAAGAAAAGAGAGCTCGGCTGGGTTAGTAACAAGGTCTATCCTTGATTAAGGAAGGCTCCATCTCCAGTGAAGGAAGAAAACAAGAATGTCCCTTGTAGGGCATGCAAACTAGGGTTGTTGTAGCAAATTTATCAGTTGTTGGAAGAAGGATAAAGAAGGAGGAAAAAGTTCTACAAGAGGGTGATCATGAATCTAAAGGAAAGGCTTGACTTCTTCTTGGAGGATCTTCTTGTCAAGAGTCTAGGATTTGGCATTTGTCAATTGAAGCTTCAATAATAGAAATTTTCATAAGGGCTTTCCTCTATAGGAGTGAGATGTTTTTCCCTGGCAAAGAGCCAAAATCTTGTGTTCTTATCACTTTTATTTTGGTAATTGTTTGATGAAGTAAGAAAACACACATTGGTAATAATAAGAGAATATTGTGGTGATAACAAAAGTAAAAATCACTTCACAAATTGTTATAACTGGTAGAAGAATCTCATTATATCTCAAATGCCCTAGATTTTTCAAAATTCTGAAGGGACGTAGTGTCCTCTGACGTTTCATTTGTTTTTGTAATCATACATTAAGTTAGTTATTTTCTTTCATGTGGATCTCTCTACACATCATATTCCAAGTCCGCCTACGATGTATCTACTTTTGACATCTATACAGTGTTTTGGTTTACGAGCACGGGAAGGTGGGAGAAGGGTGAAGAAAGGGGGCTTGACCTTGGCAGATATGGTGAAGTCTCAGCCTCGTGGTGGAGCCTCCCGCTAAGGAAGAAGGGGCCACATACACTAGGAAGGAAAAGGTAAAGAAGTTGCTTCATCTTCTAGTCAGAATATAAGGTAGAGGACTACATGATAGAGGATTATGCAACAAAGGACAATGTGACAGAGGGTTAGAAAATGAACTTCGATATTCTTTAGGCCACAGTTTAGGCATACTATGAAGGCACCATGACACATGTGAAACAATTCATTGTGCCCTGGGAGGAAAAGTTGAATTTGAAAGCCGAGATTGAAATTCCAGCCGAAGATTGGGGTGAGCCTATCACGGCCCCTGGATACACTTGTTTTCGTCTAACCATGTTTGGACAGTCCATCCATATCTACTGGTTAATGAAATACATAGTGGCCAAAGTAATGGTTGTGACCACCAACATAACAGTGAAAAGTGAACCAGAGTCGGGCCTCTAAGACATTAAAAAATAGCTCTAGCTTATTCAACTTCAATTGCAGAATTAGAACGCTCGCCTAGGACACATTGACAGGCATATCCCATGTATGTCACAATCTAAATTGTCAATATCAAGTGCTAAAGATAATGCTCTGGTGGAATCATCAGATGATTAGTTGATCGAAGTTACAGGCATATCCCATGTATGTCACAATCTAAATTGTCAATATCAAGTGCTAAAGATAATGCTCTGGTGGAATCATCAGATGATTAGTTGATCGAAGTTATGCCTGTTAAGTTTGGCTTAATGTTGGTTGTCTATGTCGAGTAGCATTTATCTTTTCACTGTTATGCTTACTAGTTGGTTTCGCTTGGTTAAATAGACCCAAACTATTTATGTTTTGGATGGATTATAATACGATTTAGTGGCTAATAGACCTAGTTTCCCACTAGGTGGGTTGAGGTCACTGAATGACTTATATATTTGTAACATGCCTGTTTATAGATATATGAATGAACGGTACTGCTAAACTTACCAAAATAAAATAAAAGAATTATGAAACAAGTACAAAATTTGAATTACAGGCATGAAACATCCACTTATGTTGTAGAAACCAGGTCTAAATGTAGTTATGTTTGTAGGTGATGTCTACACATGGAGTGGTTTTTCAAGCCTTCATGTCATCCCATGGGGTAGATTATCAAAATCAATCACCACATTTTTGTTTATATTTGTAAAATGACTTCCCATTAATTTGTTCCTTTCTGAGGGATGCAATTTCAATATGATGCTAGAAAAATTTAAGATTAAATTGATAGGTTTCAAAATATCAATTCTAATCTTTAGCCTCTATTCAACCACCCTTATCAATACTATATAGCTCACATGCATATCAAATATCCTAATCCAACCCTTATACATGGAATACATCTTCTCAACCTAACATTAATGGACTAATGCATGTTAACTATGTTATTCCAACCCCTATTAATGGAAAACATGTTCTCAAGCAAAGTCCAACACTTGATCTTATTTCCTTCTTTATGGACTAGGTGTTACATCCTTTTAAATTTAGTGGTGAATCTTAATACCATATAAGTCTTCTAGTCTCCTATATCCTTAGGAATCATTTGCCATTAAGTCTTCCTTTCCTATATTCATCTCTAAATTTTACAAATCTTGTAGAAAAGACTTAATTACCCCATGCAGTTGGCATTCAAGGTATTGGATCCAAAATATTAGACTAAACCCCTTATATGATTCTACCATTTAGTACAATGTCATATCACCTAGTTTGAGGAAGTTATGTATGTCTCCTTCTAACACTTTTACGTCATGAATCCTTGTGACATTGGCAAGAAAGTCCAATAATTTTACTAGATTACCATTGAAGTAAGAAAGGATGAAATTTTATTGGATTTTATATAGGTGGTGCTAAAACATTTCATTCATTTAGGATTCTTACTTAATTATTATTAGTGCCTCAAATTGCATACATACTCTTTAAGACCCCAAGTTCTTTTGAAATAGACACTAAACTTATCAAATAACACAAGGTTGTAAAAAAAAGATTCCTTATTAGGGAAGCATGGAAACTCAAGGTTGAAATAGGTGTAGAATATAAAAAAACCCTATCTCTTAAGTAAATATAAATAATAAAATGATCAAATGTGGAATTGTAGAGAACAAAATAAGAAAATATCACAAAACCAAAAAGGAAAAAAAATGAACCAAGGAAAATAAGAGGGCCAAAGCACAAAGCAATTGAACATGCCCCACAAGAGAAACTTCCTCCTTTTGATCCAAAAAAATATTGTAAATTACACCTAAAAAATATGTTAACATGCATGAAGTTCTAGGCCATGATAATGATAATTCCCTTACCTAACAAACAATTGACAAATATTATAATTTACACCATTTTTTTTTGTTAGCCTGACCCATGGGGGATTTAAACCTATAATCTCATGGTTTACATAATACTCCATAACACAACGATCACCAATTGAGCTACCCCCTATGAGCTTATAAATTACAGCAAGTTGTATTCCATGATGGTAATTATTCCCTTACTAAACAAAATAAGGATGTGTGGAATAGGACCTCACCAATAAATCAACAAAAGTTGAAGCAAGAAATTCTAAAATCTCATATACTTAATAGCTCTAGCCCCTCCAACTACGCATGTTCATCCAACTCTACCCTAGATGAAGTTCTTAATGGTGTGATATTGAAGTTGATGCTTTTATTAGCATGTTGAGTTCTCCATGTAGTTATAGAAATCTCTTTTAAACCCTTCCTTTCGAGAACTATCTTTTAACATATCGAATTGTATTTTCCTTTTCCCATGGTATGTTATTCTTGTTAGTTTTATAATTTTTCTTTTATTTTTCCACATTCTCCCATGCACCATACATTTCTAAATATTTCTTACATCTCATTGCAACATCATTATCCGACATCAAATAGTTACTTTAAACAAACTTGTGGTGACCCCATCATCTAATTTTAGGAAATAGAGAGAAAAAGATATTAAATTTTTGAAAAAATGTATTTTGTCAATATTTCTTTCCTCAATAGGCTTAGCTTTATTTTTTGTGTGTGATATTTGCTGGAACATAATTTGTTTTTATACAGGATAAGTTAAAAAAAATTCTTGTACAATGTCAATTGAATTGTTTTACATTTCCAACTTATTAAGATAAAGAAATGAATTATAAAACATTTATATTCAGATTGCCCACATACATCACCTAATTCCATCATTTATTTATATTAGACCTATTTAACATTCATTTTGGCTTGATTTTTGCATAAAAGACTTAATTTTACAAATGAAAACAAAAACATCATGTGTACATAGAAAAAATTTCAAATTCAAAGTGTATTAGAAGGCATGTTCAAATATATTTATGTCTATTTAAAAAATCTAGACTTATTTCCTCAGTCCACCCTCTCTGATATGAATTTAAACAGGAACACAACAAATTACAGATATAACCATAAATACAAAGATCCAACAAAAATAACACTTCATTTCATTAATATTAAATACTGAAATATGCTTACAAACAGAATGGAAATAAGACTAGCTCGGACAATGGTAGCTTATCTCTCAGAAGAGATGCAGCAGCTACATGCCTCTAAACTGTGTTACAATGAGGCTCAAAGGCCTATTTATTATTGAGGAACAATATAAAACCATAAACATCCAAAACCCTAATCCTAGGAGATGAAGCGCCAAAAATATGGGCCCTGTTTGGGTAAACTGGTACATCAACTTCCCGAGGTCGTAACTTTGGCATACGATCTTCGTTTTGCACACACAATACCTCACTAGAAATATCTATCCCAGGACTACAACTTTTAACTGGCCAACATGGTCTATATGTAGTTTTGGCTCCGAATTTTCCAAAAAATTTCATTTAGGACCTCAAAACGACTCTGGAAGTTCAAAACCCGAAAAACTGCCAAAACTAGTAAATTGTGTGTTATAATTAAGGAAACTAAAAAAATGAAAGAGACAATGGTGGGGGTCCAAGTGGAATAGATAGGTGGCTAACCACATCCACCTAGATCAATCCTCGCCCCTTAGGAAGCAATGGTCCCCATTGCGTTCAGTGCCTCCATGAGATGGGGAAACTTATGTTGGTGTGAGTTTTTCTGCAATGTCTGATGTGTCCAGTAATGGTGGGAAGTATGGTCGAAGGTAGTCCACATTGAATACTGGGTGTGAGCTAATGAATTTTGGAATGTTGTGCTCCAAATAATTGTCTCCCATAGTCTTGGTAATGGTGTAAGGACCATATCGGAGTGGTTTGAGTTTCCGATAGGCTCTGGTAAGATGTTCTTTCTACAAATGCGACCAAAATTTATCACCCACCTAAAACTTGTGTGGCACTAGATGTTGATCATGTTGGTTCTTCTACTTGGAATTTTCTGCATTGGAGTGGTGATATATTGGCCCATTGGGTAGAGGTGCTCTGGGAGTTAGATAGAATGAATGCTTCACTTGATAGTGCAACGGTACCACTGTGGGTGCTGAGAAGATGTCCATGTATTCTTTCCTGATTGTATCGACATACTTAAGTTGCATGGAGGACCCCTTCCTGAGGGCCATGGATGTGGCAATGATATTCCCCTTACATTGAGAGAGAACCTAAAAGAAAATAAATTTCCTAGTCCGGGAGATGATCTTACTATATTCCTTCGCAAAGATCAAAGAGGTGGCAGTAGGTGGGGCTACCTCCTGTAGCCTGTATAACGTATTACCCAAAGAAATAATAATAGAGCGAGGTTTCGACCCATATACAACATGTCACTTCCAAAATTATGGTTTTCCTAATAATACATCACAAATGTCAAGAGGAGCAACATCACACGATACCTCATCTGTGAAGGGCTTCATGTTGTAGGGAAGTCGACATTGTTGGCCAACTCGGAGATCACGTCCTTGGTGAAGCCAATCGATATTGTACGGATGTGGGTATGTTGTAGTTAGTAGGCCCAACTGCTTCAGAACCTCTACTGAAATGAGGTTCGTTTGGCTTCCACTGTCAATAATGAATTGCAGCGGTGAACCCTTCACCCACATATGAGTGGAAGAGATGCACCCCCTCCTCTAGATCTTTGAACTCATTTTTCTAGATCTTGGTGGTGGCAATAGTGGTGTTGGGCTCTGCATCAATAATTTTCTTCCCTTTTTCATTCCTCTTGTTGGATTTTAACTTAGAGTCGGAACATGCATATGATTTTGAAGCCTTCAAATCAACCACTAGTGCCTACTGAGCCCGACACTCACTTATGTTATGAGTGGGCCTCTTATGGAACTCTCACCACTTTCTTGTGTCCTTCTTTGAATTTGTGGTGTTTTTCTTTTCTTGCAGTTTTGACGGGTTGTCTTGGACCACCCCACCT
Organism: Pinus taeda; assembly: GCA_000404065.3. Lineage (NCBI taxonomy): Eukaryota > Viridiplantae > Streptophyta > Pinopsida > Pinales > Pinaceae > Pinus > Pinus taeda. Next base: position 1,343 of record APFE031430302.1, on the reverse strand, counting down.
TGGCTTTGTACTTTTTTTTGTTGTTTAGGGGCCCCTTTCCCTTGCTTCGGATTAGCAAATCCAAAGTCTCGCTTTTTATGTTTAAGCTCCTGCTCGATCTTCACAATGCATCAGTACACCATGCCGAGTGAGGAGGTGTCAAGGAACTCCATCTCATCTTGGATGTACCTATGTATGCAGCCGCAGAAATTGAGTACCAAATGTTTCTCATAATCCTTGATACTCAACTTCATGTGAAGAGTATGAAAAACATTGGTAAAAATTGGCACATCTTGGTCCCTTCCCTACCACAGCATGGTCCACTTTATGTATTTATCCTCATAGCTCCTGATAGGGTAGTATTGTGCTTTGATCTCATCCCAAAAAGAAATCCAAGTGGGTGTGGCTGAAAATAGTGAGGGCATACTTTCATCCTTCTGCTCACAGTAGGTTTCCCACCAGTACTTGATGTGGGGGGAGGTTTTGAGAAGAAAAAAAGTGATATTTTCCTGGCTGGAAAAATCATGAATAGAAAAATATCCTTCTAGCAGATTTAACCATCTATCTACAACTTTTACATCTATTTGTCCCTCAAATATGGGAATATCATAGTTTACTTGTACCTCAAAAGAAGTGGCACCTCCAGAGTGGCTGTTGGATGTGGATACGCTACTGGTGGGAAACTGTTGAAGGAACTGGGTGAATTTGTCCATCATCGCATTCCTCTGTTGTAGAGGGCTTCTTCAAGAAATATTTTGAAAGGATATCCCGTCCCCTCATATTTCTTTTATTCTTCCAATGGAGGTCTTTAGTATTTACGAGGCTGGACTTGCAAAGGTTCGACCATTTCAAGCCCTAACTCCTTATATCCCAAACTCGTTGGGGACATGCAAAGAAAAATAAAGGAAGAGAAGACCCCTCTGATACCACTAATATGAATTTAAATATGAATGTAATAAATTACAGATATAGCCATAAATACAGAGATGCAGTAGAAATAACACTTCATTTCATTAATATCAAATACTGAAATATGCTTACAAACATAATGGAAATAAGACTAACTTATCTCTAAGAAGAGATATGGCAGCTACATGCCTCTGAACTATGTTACAATGAGGCTCGAAGGCCTATTTATTATTGAGGAACAAGGGAAAACCATAAACATCCAAAACCCTAACCCTAGGTGATGAAGTGCCAAAATTATGGGTCATGTTTGGGTAAACCGGTACATCAACTTTTCAGGGTTATAACTTTGGCATGTGATCTCCATTTGCCGCACACAATACCTTGTTAGAAAGATCTATTTGAGGACTACAACTTTCGAGTGGTCATCATCATATCAGAATCATTATGGCCCTGAT